>BLKR01009387.1:0-122625 GCA_011170035.1 Teleogryllus occipitalis
AGATCTCATGTCCCATAAACTGTACACGTTCGCGGCAGAACTCACACTTCTCCAAATTCAGTTTCAAGTTATATTCTTTAAAAATTTCGAACAACTTCCTTAAGCTGCTGAGATGGGAATGCATGTCTGGTGAAAATAAAATAATGTCATCGACATACATTACCAGGGGTTCTTTGAGCTCCGCGGGGATTACGTCATTTAAGTAACGGATCAGCGCAGCTCCCGAATTCTTTAATCCGAATGGCAGTCGTCGGAACGAGTACACAGTTCCCTAAAATTTGAAACTTATATAACGCTGACTGTCAGCTTCGACCTCTATCTGCCAGTACGCGGATGAAAAATCGAGCGCACTGAAGATAGTAGCCCCGCCCAACTTCATCACCATCTCATTTATCGTAGGTGGCGTCTCGTACCGTGGAATAGTAACCGCGTTTAATTTTCTCGCATCCAGGCAGATGCGAATGCTCCCGTTCCTTTTTATTACCACGACCAATGGACTGACATATGGGGTAATTGCCCTCTTTATTACTCCCTTTTCTTCCATTTCTTCCACTAGCTTGCGCACCTGTTCTACGTACATTTGCGGTACGGGATATTGCCTGGCAGTAAACGGTGTAGTGTCCTTGAGCTGTAACGAAAACTTGTAGCCTTTCACCGGCTCTGACGATTCTCCGAAAATTTCTGCGAACTCGCAACAGTTGTCGAATTCTTGCGGGACAGTCTCCCAAGTCCATGACTCCTTCCGCGGCCCTATCCACATTCTGGAGGATCTCTTCCATAACGGCCAGCATCTCATCCCCTGCGACCTCCGCCTCATCAAGTTCAGCGACCACTGGACTGCTTTCAATAAAACCTCTCGATCGTAGCGTCACTTTCCTAGCACCTACGTCGACGACGGCTTGGTAAGCCCCCAATGCGTCCATCCCAACGATGACGTCACGGATCAGCCCTCGAATGACGACTGCTGCTACCTCAATGGTCACCCCTCCGACATCAATCTCTAACCAGACTTGTTTCCCGGTGGTATTCGCCGCTTTTCGGTTTGCCATCATGACTTGTAGTTTCCGCGTCGGTAATTCAACCAACATGCGCCCTTCCTTCAGTACTTTGTTACAGAACTCTTCCGACACTGCACTCACACTACTGCCTGAATCTACCAGCGCTCGTACTTCTATCCCGTAGCATACACCTCGCAATAATAGACATTGGCTAGGTTTCACCCCTTCACTTACTTCTTCCCGGAGCAATTCATCCCCTTCAACGATGATCGTTGCTGCAGCTATCACTGTCACGGTATCGTCGCTATCCTCCTCGTTTGGGTTGAGCCACCTGTTCGTCCCAAACGTTTCTAGTTTTCCTGTCTTCCTTCTTTCTTCTCCCACCTATCTGGTATTGCGCCTGCTTCAATTACCTGACTTCTTTCTTCTCGCACCATTCGTTCATCCCCCGAACGTTGCCTATTATCCTCTTTCGGCTTCGGTTTGTTTTGTGCCTGTCCATTACGCGATTGTGCTTGCCTACTGGATTTATCATCACCACGGACTTCAATTGCGCATACGTTCTCCTGCCGATATCCTCCCCCATAATACCGATTATTCCTATTCCCGTTGCTGGAACTTTGACCGCGTCCCTCCTGCGCGTCTTGCTCATTTCCGTCGTTCGCCTGGTCGAATCTGCTCACCCGCTCGATCAGCGCGTCGATGGTATCTGGCATGTTGTTCCACAATAGGTTTCGAATACCGTTCGGCATCTGTCGGATTAGAATTCGGATAATTTCGGCCGGGTTAAAGTCCTCGCTGCACACCTTAAATGCGCTTACTTTACGCGTGACAAAGTCACTCATGCTTTCCGAACTTCCCTTCCTATAGCGTTCTGACATCAACCTATACTTCAGCTCGAATTTGTGGTGCTGATTCCAATATCTTTCCAAAAATTTGGCGCGCCATTCCCCGTATGTACGTGGCGTCGGCGTCAAAGCTTGCCACCAATACTGCGCCTTGGAACTTAACGCCTCTTCGACGAATCTTAATTTCATCCCGTCCGGTATATTGTTTACACTGAAGTAATTCTCTAGCGCGGTTAGGAACGAATACGGCTGCTCCTTGCTTTCGCCATGGAATCGTAAATAATTGGGTAACGTGGGATGCCCTATCATACCACCGTTGCCATTTACCCTACGCGCGGTCGACCTTACCTCCCCCACTTCGGAACTCATCTGTTGGTTAACCACTTCTTGCACCACGCAACACGTTTCAAGTTTCTCTTCTATATTTTTAGCGTTCGCTTCTAATTGCGACAACCGCGCAGCTGATTCGGCTTTAAATGCGTTAACTTCTTCGCGAATACGCGAAACTGTCGAATGCAATTCACACTGCAACTTACTTAACGTGGAATTTATTGCTCGGTTCTGCTCGGCCACCTCCTCAAATTTATTCTGAACGTTACTTTCCATCCTAGCGCTACGTTCTTCTATCTTGGCCTGCATCTCTTGCAAATTCTCCCTAGCTACTCGAATGTTATCGGCTTTCATTCCTTGCATGAATTGAAACAACATTGCCATCGTAGGTTCCGGCGTCCTCTGTTCCTCCGCTGGAACTACCTCTGCTGCTGTCTGGCTCATTACTGCCCCCTGCACATTAATTGCACTGTTACCCTCCCCTTCTACCTCTAATTCGTCTAAGTGTTGATATTCGTCGTCCCCCTCTCGAACAGAAATAGTTTCGGAGTCCGACGCGTCTCGTACACTGACCAATTTACCGCTTCTCGTCTCCAGAAGTTTATTCAATTGCCTTCGTTATCAAGTTCTTTTCAATTTCCACTATTTAGTGCCGCAACGGCAATGGTACCTCTGACGGCACACATCAATACAACCCAGCGTCAAAAACAACAACAAAATAAACACTTCTCCTCCCTCAATAAACAATACATAGATATATAAATACTCTTTCGTTCACACAAACTATTTACAACAAAAAAAAACAAACAAATACCATTCACGCATATACATAAACCCCAGAATGCATTCTGTCGAGATTTTCCGTCTTAAAATCTACCAATTACACGGCTTGGTCTTCGACAGAGCTTTCTTCCATCAAAACTAAACAAACAAATGTCAAAATGCTTTGGCTCACGTATACTGTTGCCTCCGCGATGAATCTGCGTGTCTGGAGGTGATTACTCACGCCCAACAGCGCCTTCCGTTGTCGCCATCATATCCGGGACACTCACACACGCACCACAGTTGACTCATGCTGTCGGAGTTCACGCTGCCATCTTATTTTTTTATAAACCCTCCAAATTGTTAAATTTCACCGAGTTCCGAATTAAATTTCGCGCCTCTTATTATTCATGCAACGTCGCGCTCCCCACCGTTGCAAAACTTCTCGTACCGCCGCTCGCTCTCGCAAGTCCAGCGGGCGTTGCCGAATTTCGGAATAGTTCCAAAAATTTCCCTTTTCTTTTCACGAAATTCTCCTTCCACGACTGTTACACACCGTACTTAAAATATTTCCGGTTACTATATCGGATGATGCTCGTAACTTCCGCACTTTACAAAAATTTTTTTAAGAATCGCCTACGCGAACATACATCCTACTCTCACCGAGTCCAGACACATTCTGACGAATCTTGTTCAACCTAGCATTGTTATCCTTGCTTCAGCACTTTTCCCGATCGCTCGATAACTGACGATCGCGTCACCTTGGTTCTCTTAAAATATTTAATTTCTAACGCTTTCCGAAACACATTATTCTCGTTTTGGTTTTGATAAAATTCTCCCGGCAATTTCCTAAAATTTGATGTTCTCCTCTTGTTTTCTTTTTGTCAAAATCCTTTTATTTTCCCTGTTTTCCGTTTTTGACTGTGAAATGGAACGCACTGCATTTGTTCGCTAATCGCTTCGTCTTGCTTGAATTAATTTACCTGTGTTATTAAAATTTCGATACTTCCCGTCAAGATATTTAAATGGGGTAAATTTTATCTGATGCAGCTAATTTTCTTGTTTTACCTCCAGAAAGTCTGAATTCGATATGTTATCGCGTTTTCTTGCAGTATACGAAAAACCTCTTCTTTATATGCGTTTCATCGCTCCAACAATGGACTCCATTAATATTTTTCCTTAATACAAACATGCAAAATATGAAAATTTCAATAACTTTTTATTGCCTGACGCGATTTCACTGGGATAACTTTCAAAATGTTTCTAAATCACGGCCGGATCTAATGTTTATAGTCCAAACTCGCACAAGTCTCGGGTTCGCTTTATTCTCTTCTTTACTCGGTTTTATTTTTTTTTTTACTATGGCGTTTTTGCTGTAAATGTTTTGAACCGTTTATCATGCAAACGCATACCATTGGGGATCGTGTAAATCATTACAGTATATAGTACCAGCTTAGAAGGAAATTCAGATTAGACTAGAAAAAACAAATTATTTCGGCCGAAGCGATCACACCCACAAAATTCGAACAAGGAAACAAAATTCAGAATTTGGGAAATTTTCCTTTTGTAACAAAACAATTAGAGATTGGAACAGTTTACCCGCAGCAATTTTCAAAGCTTTTTCCCTAAGGGTCCGAAGTTTTAGAAATAAGTTAGAACAAGATGAGAGTAATAGATATTAAATGAATAAGTGCTGTAAAGTGCGGTGAAGTGCTGGTCAGTGTAATTCAAAGCAAAACAGTGTAGTATAGTGTAGTGTAGTGCAGTGAAGTGAAGTGTAGTGTAGTGAACGCGATCAATGAATTTTTAAAAAAATCTAATTTAGCCAACATTTATGTAGCTTGTATTGAATTTTAGTATCACCAACATATAATTATTGAATATCATGGCATAGTTGAAATAATTGTTATAATAATTAATATTAGTGATAGTATGATTATTGCATCATCTTGTACTGTTCTCTATTATTATTATTATTATTATTATTATTATTATTATTATTATTGTTGTTGTTATTTAACTGCCACCGGATCACACCCAATTGTAGTTCAAATAAATGTATGCATTAACATCACTTGATTTTTTAAACAATAATATTTTTTATCGTTTTGACCGAATGCGAAGAACTCACTTTTTACGGTCAGTTAATTCACGAATTATTATCCTACTTTGAAAAGAAAGTTTGTCTCAAGTCCTTGGAATTGTATAATGAGCTTGAAAATTACGTCACGTGAAACAAAGTATTTGGCCAAAATCCCATTTTCACAGTCCATTTAAAAGTACATCATACTCGGATAAAACGTTTCTTCAACTCATCTCTTTTGTTTTATGTCATGTTTGTATTACACTCTCAATTCTTGCCTTAAAAACTAAAGTCACTTGTGTGGCAATAGAAATTATTAATTACATACCTCCATTAAGTCAGATTTTTTTAAGGTTAGTTTTTAATTTCTAGGTCATATAGGGGCCACTTTGATTGTTTACATTGGAGTAACTGTAGGAGAAACACGACACGTAGGGACACAAACACCCATGTCCGAGATGGGATTCGAGCCCGCAAACCTTCGAGCCGAGACCCTCCAGCCTTAGCGACATCGGATCTCCAGGTCAGCAAAGACAGAAATTGTAAGCTAGGAGCACAGTCATAATTTGGTTATTGTACTTGTTCATTTCATTGCATAACACACCAAGCAACAATACTTCATTTGCAGGATATCACATCAATTGTCAAAATATAATTACTCCCAAATGAAATAATTAGTTTTGGGACAATGGGATTTCATGTAGCAAACATTCCAGTAACAATAAATCATAAGCGTCACAATCAGAGCTATTCATTTTCATTATTTTTGTTTCACCCCATTCCATTGTGTCACAAAAGAGATCTCTCAAGCTTCATTAAAAGCGTCACTCTGTAATTTAGGCAAACAAGTTCAAAGTCTCACGTTTTAGAATAAATAAATAAAATAAATGCTCCGTTTTAAGTGACTTTTGTGTTTTTATTTTATCACTACGAAGTAGAAAGAAAGTTATGCAATGCTGCGTGAAGAAACAGCGATTTGTTTGGCAGAAAAAAATTATTACAGGGCCCTGGTAAAGAAAAGGTGGATAAATTTAGTTGCTAAATTTAGAAAACAACATCCTCTATCATGTGGTGTAGTCCGAATCCATGTTTTGTTTGTACTCGATACCGAAAAATTGAAAGACGGCAAAACGTATGTCCGTCTGTTTGTCTGTCGGTCTGTGAACAACGCTAGCGGCTAAACTGTTCAGCTGATTTCTACAAAATTGATATTTTCTCATCGATCTGGCTGAGGTTGGAGTCCCTCGAATTTGAAACCGATATTTTAATTTTGGGGGGTACTTTACATGAAGCTCCGTGGACATTTTCCAACTTTAAAAAAATGGCTCCATCGTTTTTATTCAATTTTGTTGTTGGTTAGTGTGAAGGACGTTTAATAAAATGGCGTAGGTCTCATGTTCGCTTTGAAAATTGTAAAAGTTCAAAATGTTTTCGGAGTCTTCCTACACCTAAAATATTAAAGATAGATATTTTTCCCTTAATGAAATTTGCTTCTCAAAGATAAATTTTGAAATATGGTCATGCACAATTTTACAAAATCTTGATTCCTTTACGCGTAGTTTTGCGTGAAAGTGCGGGCAAGGAAATACGCGATGTTTTAGCTCCACTACCTTTTTAATTCCTAGAGAGCTTTACAACCCTTTTGACGCTCTAAACAACGGTGAAGGAGCACCGCCAATATTGTAACTAATGGTGCTACAGAATGGCACAGACTTTCTCACAAGTTGATATCTTATTCTCTTCGACGTTTGAAAGAGCACCAGGGCCTATCGCGGTATCTACCACCCTATTTAGATATGATGAAGCATCACGAATACAAAACGCTTAGACCTATCTCGATCCTGTGTACTTACGTATGTGCCCATGGTATTCCTTGGCCACACCTCGAGACTTTTACCTTTGTTCTGTTTGAGGGATCAACTTCCTCAAGGAAGCTTACAGATTGCATACAGATCCCTGAGAGGCCGTGCTACGAAGCGATTGTGGCATAACATGAGGAATTTGGAATATCCCCGACTTCCAAAACATTCATGTTTTACATGAGTTTCGAATCCACAGACTTTGCCTCACAAGCCTCAAGCCTAGTCTTGAGACCGAATCACGTAACTGCACTTAACTGTAATAGTTACGGATTTTTAACTTAATAATTAGCTAAGATCAATACTATAACTAAAATTTATCTTTTAAGTCGCTTCATACTCGCTCTGCTTTGTAACATTAAAACTGTGTATCTGAACAACTTTGACATTATTCTACCCTTAGCAACAATATAAAATTATTTAAATGAATGCAAATAGGACTCTCATGATATTATATAAGAGTAAATCCATGTAATTTTTATTGAAATATTTGGAGCCTTTTTTGAGAACATGCTGTTTGAGCGTTTCCAAAAATGCGCAAACTTCAGCTCATTTTCACATAAAACAATTGAATTTTCCAGGAACTCAAAAAAAATTTCAAGCACATGTCCTCCCAATTGCAATATTGCATTAAAAACGACCTAATGTAAATATTAACGACGAGAGAGATATTTCAAAAAAATACATTTACGTAAGTTTTGAAAAATCAAAAGAATACATCAAAATTGGGTTTAGGTCATGTTATTCAATGAATTTATCTCTCACCGCAGAAAATGTTTTATCAAAATCTTAAAAGTTTAGTTCAAAATATTCGTATACGAAATTTAAAGAAACTGAATACGTTATAGCAGCAAATACTTTCTCTCGTTATTTCTAACTTTTGCAATGTTTGAAAATTCAGAGAATTCAACAATAATGAGACCTGCCCCATTCTTTTAAGCGTACCTTGTTCTATTCGTCGAAACATTTTAAAGAAAAAATTGGAGCTGTTTTTCTTATAATCTGTATTATCTTCAAGTACAAATTATGCGAAAATTATCTTTTTATAAAAAATGCTGTAATTTTTTAAAGATCTGATTGACTAATCTTAATTTGACAATAATAAAAAATTGTTAATTTAGTTGTTAATTTTGGAGAAAATTGTCTGAAACGATTAGACGCTAGCGTTGGCCGTAAGTTGTGCAGACGAAAAGATGTCAATCGATTTTTGCCGTCAATCGATTTTTCGGGTTCAAAAATCAAAAACAACATTGCTTCTCAGTAAACAATGTGTTAGAGGAAACAATTTACTACATATAGGAATAAGGTTTATCATTTCTCGCTACCAGGACCCGACAAAGACGGATACACATGTATGATATCCATGGCGGGCTGGTCGGAGCATTGTCTTAATTGTGCCAGCGCGCTATCTTATCTGTGGCGGGTTTTGGCAGAGCGGTGTCTTATGGGTAGCAGGGTTGTGGGGGAGGGGTCTTAGCTGTGGCGAAGCCGTGATTTGTCTGTGACGGGGCTGAGGTGAAGCGGTGTCTTATGTGTGGCGGGGTGTGGGTGAGCGGTGACGTACACCCACCCACACGTGGAGGAGATGTGTGTGGCGATCATGTGGCGAAGCGGTGTCTTGGCTGTGGACTATTTCGGCGGGACTACGCGGAGCTATGTCGAAAATGTGGCGTGGATGTGGCGGGGCTGCAGCGGGCCTGGGACGGGGTTTGTGGCAGAACGGTTTCTTTCCTGTAGAGGGGTGGCGAGGTTGTACAGAGTGGCACCGTTGGGTCAGCACAGGCAGAGATTTGTGGCGGTGATGTGGCGCAGAAGTGCCGGGATTGTAGCAGAGATGGCAAACATGTGTGGCGGGGCTGTTGCTTGGCAACCGTGTGAGAGGGCGTAGAGAAGCGGGTGGGGCGGGGAGGAGCGGGGAGCAGCCGGTCCCTCGGGATTTGGCAGAGGTGCAATATAGTAGGCGCAGAAGCCCCTATGGCGGAGGGCAGGTTAATTAAGGCTCAGTGTGGGCGGGGTGAGGGTCTACCCTCTAGACCCCAGCGCCCTCTGCCCTGCAAACAACACCCCACCCCCTCATTGAAAAGACCCATGGGCAATATTGTTCACGAAGAATAATATAAAAATTAAAGTGCGTCCAAGTAAAGTCCAAGTAAAAAGTTCACTGGTAGGACAAGTTCAATGGCAAACATTTCCAAAGCAAAAATCGTCCACCAACAAAAATATTCTTAAAATCAAATGTTTAAAATAGTAAGAGAAAAATTATTTCTTAACCGAGGAGGCAAATATGTATTTTATATCTTTACTTATGCTGTGAAATAATGTCATATAAACCAAAATTATATATTCGTAAATATTTGTTGCAGAACTGTTTGAATAACACATTAAAAAGAATTTCTACTTTCTTCTAGCAGATCACATCAATGTCAAATAAAATAAATCAGTTTTAACCACCAAAGAATGCAAAAGGAATAAGTGACAATACAAAAATAACAAGGAAATGAAGTTGTTATAAGTTCTAGCAAAATCTTACCATTTGAAAAGAAGTTTAAGTAATGCATAATTTCGTAATTGTTTATTGATTTTTGGTGTTTAATTTCCATCTTGAAATGATTTAAATAACTTAGGAGATTACATGTGAATTTCTCGTAGTAGTCTGTTGAAACTGACGCCTGCTGAATATCAGTTTCGTTGAACATAGAACACCTTCATAACAATTTTGTAGATTACGAAAGTCCAAATATAGCGCAATCATACTTTATGAAAAACCGCTGCACCAAATTTCTTAGGTAAACATTTGAACAATAGCCGACCGCCACTTTATTCGTGAAGTCACTTTCGCATCTCATTTAAAACGAGTGTTTGATGAACTTGAGCTAAATTGGGTATCGTTTTCTCTGTAATTTACTTTTCATCTCCATTCGCTTGTTTAATAATGATGATTGAAACTACGAAATTCGAGATAACAGACTTTGCATTCTCATTACGGAGACGGAAGGACAGGGTAAGACGAGTGATAACGAAGACACGGTTGTATCAAGGATGGAAAATACCTTTCCCTTTTCCAGCTCCATCAAAATATTAAGTAGAGACATGGTTATTACGAAGTATATGGACCTTTCACTAGCAGTGTTTTAGAGAGCTTTTCAGTCAGCTACGGTTACTTCGTGTTATTTGCAACTCCTGCGGTTTCCGAGGTGACTCATTTTAATTTTATTTCGTGTGGATAAGGAAATTAACTTGGTAATCATCTGATCTAAACCACTTTCTGTAGATTGGTGCGTTAGCCTGTCCAGCAAGAGAACAAAAATATTACAGATTTACTTTTGCCAACGGAGCCAATCTGGAGAGCCGAGGTGACAATAATTGGGTTCTCGTAATGTGGCGGATGACATTAGATTATTTTTATACCTTTTGTCTCATATAATGAATCTTTATAACAGTGATAAGCAGATGTTTGAGGCCATAAGCCCTGTTGAGCAGGACGTTCGCGAATTAATTAAAAAGATTCATTTTATAAGGCGGGAGGTGTAAAAATGACCTAATGTCATCCGCCACGTTACGAAAACCCAAGTATAAGAGAGTGTATCAACTGAGTGCTTCTGTCCGAATGGTCGCGGGTTCGAATTCTGACTTCGGCATGGTTGCTTATCCCTTGTGTAATGTATGTGTTGTCGCGGGGTGCCTTGCGTTTTGCTGGCACCAGATCAGAGGAGCCCGCAAGTGTGTTGGTATCTAGTCTCTGGTGGAATATGCATCGGGACGGGTGGATAAAAGTTCTAGGGAAAAAATTGACAACGGAAATCATTTTATCCAGCGTATTAGGTGTATCAGTATAAATGTTACAAACTTCTAAGCAATGAAGGGTTGAAAATAGTAACTTTTTGCCAATGAACTAAAAGTGGAAAATTATATTCAACTGAGTTACGCATGTGGCATTTGGACCTGATTGTTAAGCTACCCCATATGTACAGATGTTTGGCAGATGCAAAAAAAATCCCAGACAACATCAGAACGTGACCTCCCAAAAACATGTGCACGAGATGTTACTTCACAATTAGGGGCGTATGCGATATGTGTAATTCCATTAAATGCAATTTTCCACTATACGTTCTTTGGCAAAAGGTGATAGTTTTCGACCCCTCTGCGTGCCCTAGAAGTTTGTAACATTTATTCTGAGACAATCTGTACACTATAAGTATCTAATTATTCATTATGATAATGATACAACATTCTCGTTCTTTTGAATGCTAATATTCATTGTTATCTCTATGCTCCCTGATACTTTTCCTCGAATATCAATAATCGAAATGAATTTGATTATTCAGCCGATCTGTACAAAAATCTATCACAATCTGCAAGTATTGAAAAAGGTGAATCAATTAAATTGATGAAGGGAATCTAAATTTGATAACAATGCTATATCACGCTCAGTATCAGAAAATTAAGAAACACAATTTTCTACTTTTCTGGCAGTATTTTACCTTAAACTGCGAGCTTAATCTCCTTTCATTTATTTAGCGCCTCAAGCAGATCTTTATAACGTTTATTGCAATTTACAATCTTTGTTACACTATTCATTTAGTACTCGTATTGTATACCATAAATTCTCTTTTTGGCAAATAAAGAGCGTTGTTTCAGTTCTGTATTCGTTGCTATGCGTTTAGTTCTATTTTACAGTACTTTACTTCTTTGTCGCCTTATTTCTTTTTCATTAACATTAGACAGTCTGCACTACTCCCGCGATGAAAAGAGAATATTTAATTTTTTCACGTATGTCGCTCTTCAGTTTACGTCGTCCTTCAAAACAGGCCAAAACAAGAAACTCTGCACTATTATGCAACGTAATGAATTCCCGTACTAACGTACTAGCTTAACACGGCAACCCCAGTGATAAATTTTACATTAAAAAGTTTTATTTTGTTTCGCAAGTTCATATTAGAAATAAAATTTATAATATGACATTTCCCGGCTCGGCCATTTTCAAGTATAGAAAGTTACATGAAGAAAGTATCGATTATTAACACTAGTTTACATTTTTGTTTCGTTACAAAATTAAGGTTATTATCGTCAATCAAATAGTAACAATTCAAGTAAATGCCGAAAACAAAGTTAAGTAATTCTCAGCGTGCCATCGATGTACTCGTAGGTGCATGTAAGTCATCAAAACACATATATGTTTTGTAAACTTCTTCCATAACATCCTAAAAACCGACTGAGAATTATGCCAAATGATTTGTCTTATCCAGAGATAATGAGTAAGCTATTTATAGCATCTGTTGATACCGAAGCCATTCAAAACCAGTTTTAGCTGCTTAAAAACACGTTTTTGGAGAAACGTCTTCCGGATGAACCCGCAAAAAAATGATCACTTCCCCTTCAAGAGACCGAGAAGCTGAATGACACCCCATTTGTCTCCATCAGAAGATCGGAAGCGGTCGCACGGGGAGTGACAAACAGACGAACGCAGCTTATTCCATTACTCTAAAGAAGGATTTAGAATGTGATACCAAGGTTTGTTATTAATTGCCTAAACACACGATGACCACCAATAACACCTGATCATTCAACCAATCAACAAGCAAAATTAATTTGAAAATCACTCTGCAAATTATATTACATAATAGTTGTAGCAAATACAGTATACGAAAACCAAATTCGTATGTTAGGAATACATCATCATTAACTAGTTTCAATTATCCATACTATTTACTGACAAAATTTTCATTATCTTTCTTAACTTTTTTCAACTTTCTGAGGTATTCATTGTTCTTATGCATCATTATATTTCCCTAGTGTAACTTTTGCAAGCTCTCTTTTCCATCTTCAACGCTTCAACTCTTCATCATATGTTACTAAGAATCAAGAATCTAGATGATTCGGTTGTCCCAGAAAATTGATAATTAAGAATTATACATCGTGATAACAGGTTGCAGAATTAAATGAAAAAAGGAAATGCGACTTACTGTATGAAATAAAACGAGTTATGACTCCAGGAAGGAAGTGTTTTATTGCTCGTTTAGATATTCCATAAATTAAGGTTTCTCCATCGCCTCGGCCGCAAAACATTTCACTTCTAATGTAACTTTGTAGCGTAAATTACTACATCCAGATCGTCGTAATCCGTTAATTGGTTAAAATTTATGATGGCGGTAAGGAAGTCTCAAAATCGATCTTCCTTCGTGCACCGCGTAAAAAACGCCATTTCAAATAATTGATTAATTTGTGTTTTCAGGCGCTACCGCTGCTGGAATCACTAGTGTAGCGAAGCTGTTATCCCTAGGATGGTAGTGATATCTCCTTGATTATGGCTGATGAGATCCGGCGCCGACCTGCAGGTCGCTTTGCGGGTTTTTTCCTTCATTTATTTCTCAGCGTGGCACCAACAGAACCAGGATAATGCATAAATATAGCCCGCGTAATGCATGTGTACGAAGATAACTACATTCACGATCAATTTAAGGGTATAGAAGAGCAAAGGATGAGGAAGGAAAGATCGCCGCTCGATGTTCGTAGCCCTTTTTTAAAGTACTACTCCGGCAATCGCGTGGTACTAATCGAATAAACAATGCAAAATCACCGACCAGAGCAGCCCACCACTAGAAATGTTCCCCAGACAGTAGGTTAATTCGTACAAACTAACCGGGTGCGGTAGCTCGGTGCATCAGCTGATGTCTCTGACCGGGAGGTCCTAGGTTCGAGTCCTGATGGTGGCAGGATTTTCGACACTAGCTTTTCAGCTAGGTCGAATTCAGTCGCTGTCTGGAGGAGAATTCTAGCGGCCGGCTGATCGGTAGTTTTTCGTGGTTTCTCCGATCAACACCAGACGAATGTCGGAGCAGTACCCTAACAAACGGGCCACGGACCGCGCGCGATCTGTTCTTCCTCTTCTTTGTCCTATCCTCTCCCCTTACACACACACACCTACCACATATTCCGGGAGACCGGTCGGGAGCTTAGAGCTTGTCCCGGGTGGGGCGGTGCCCCGCTAGTGGGAGAGTCCTGGTTAGGGGGAAACCCCACTAGCCGACGGTAGGTCGGCGCCGGATCTCGCCATCCAGCGGGGGAAGATCACCGCTATCTCCCGAGAGAAAAACATGCACTACACTTACGGTACTAATGACCAAAGCAGTTGACGCGCCCGAAAACACAAAAAATTGAACAGACTATCAAGCCACCGATAGGACTTGAAGTTTAGGACGGAAAAAAGTCACAAAATCAACGCAGAAGAACCCTCCTTCCTTCCTTCCTTCACGCTGCCGGGTAGAAATAAGGCCGTTTGAAATAAGGCGACGTCAATTGATACATAGCACCTTGAGGCCTCGTCCATGTCGAGACTAAGTCACTTCCCTACGTCGACTGCGCTGAAGAAGGAAGCGAAAGTAATTGGTTTCCGTTTACGAGGGTGCCACTCGACTGTTTGCGCCATTTTCCGGCGTCGCCAGCGCCGCGCGCGGGAGCTCAAAAGCGGAAGTGACGTAAGGGGAAGTGCAATCAAATTATGATCCGGCGCGTCCCGCCGTCGTAAAGGCAAGCGCCTTCGTGAAAGATGTATTTCGGTCCTTCCGTGCGCGGACCGCAGGTCGTTTGCTGCGGAGGCGGGTTAGCGGCTCAACTGTTTGCGTACGACGTAAAAAGTAATGTCACTTCCACTCCAGCGGGGAGTAAATGAAACTATTATTTCATAAAACGCTCATCAGCAATTTGTAAAGTTATAGTTCTCAACTATGTGCTTATTATCTTTTCTTCTGGTACCATGTTCTTAATGGGAAACTATTACCAATATTTCGTAAAACGTGCTTACGCAAGTTGTAAAGTTATAGTTCCCAACTATGTGCTTAATATACTTTCTTACGGTTCCATATTATTAACGTGAAACTATTAACCAGATTTCCGTAAAACATGATGCAATTTGTAAAGTTCTAATTCCCGACTATGTACTTCGTAACTTCTTCTCTCCTGGAGAAAATGGGACGTAAACAATCAAATAGAGAGAACGGCTACTTGCCTAGTATGAGCAATTGCTAAATGTAGGAACGTGGAACGTGAAGTAAGGTTCGAAAAATACTGGAACCACAGGGGCAGGTTTTAAACGAAATCCGGCAACTCTGCCGTGTGCAGTATCCCCATTCTCAATCTCACCTTCCACAGTTTATGTCGTTGCGCCGTATTGGTTCAGTGGCCGTCAGTGAAGGAGTTCCACCTATCAACTATCGACAAATTACGAAATTTACGGGCGTTCAATGATTGATTGATTGATTGATTGATTTTTTCGTGTTTTCGGGCGCGTCAACAGCTGTGGTCATTAGTCCCGATAGTGAAGTGCATGTTTTTCTCGGGAGATGGCGGTGATCTTCCCCCGCTGGATGGCGAGATCCGGCGCCGACCTACCGTCGGCTAGCGGGGTACCCCCTCACCAGGACTCTCCCACCAGCGGGGCATCGCCCCAGCCGGAACAGGCTCTAAGATTCCGACCGGTCTCCTGGAATATGTGGTAGTGTAGTGCATGTTAGTGTAAGTGTGTGTGTAAGGCGAGAGGATAGGACAAGGAAGAGGAAGGACAGATCGGGCGCGGACCGTGGCCCGTTTGGTAGGGTACTGCTCCGGCATTCGCCTGGTGTTGATGGGAGAAACCACGGAAAACTACCTATCAGAGCAGCCGGCCGCTAGAATTCTCCTCCAGACTGCGACTGAATTCGACCTAGCTGTAAAGCTAGTGTCGAAAATCCTGCCGCCGTCAGGGCTCGAACCTAGGACCTCTCGGTCAGACGGGCGTTCAACACGTCCACAAATTGTGTAGGTACTTAACAGGTAGTTGTAGACGCGATTTCCCCGCCTTTTCCTTTTCTCTAAACAATTTCGTATTTTCAGCGAACATGCTCAGGCGTAGACCATGCCGCCCTAAACGTTGCGGCCAGCTCTGCCACCCCTAAAGTTGCCCTAACAAACCACGATAAAATTTCCTTCGAGCTCAAAATAAATCCAACGTTTTTGGTTTTTATTTAGACTTGTTTAGTAGGGTATAAAATATTATAGACAAGTTCAAAAGTAGGTCGAGTCAGAAACTCGAAAAAACTTAAAACACACGACTGATTCTTTTGAAAATGCCTCGACAATACTTTTGAACTTTGTTCTTTTGAAAATACCTGGAAAATGGCAAATCTGTCAAAAAGCTTGCGATGCACAAAATGAAACATCAATGAAATTATTAGAAGAGTTATTATCATTACATTCTTACCTCTAATAGTTTTCGGACTTCAAAGATGACATTTTCCATATTCCATCCCATCAATTTCTTTCATTAGAAATGTCTTATATGACACATCGTGCGTCACATGGTCAATACCAATCGCAGATTTTAAAAATATATTTGGCAAATTGTATTGGCTCAGCAAAAACAAACGATCCTCAATTCCCCAGAACGCAGAATCGTCGTGTTTCACTCAACAAAGCAGTATTAGTTGATTAATTGATTAGTGATTAATTGACTGGTGATTCTGGGCGCGTCAACCGCCAAGATCGTTACTCCCGCAAGTCTCCTGCATGTTTTAATCGTGGGATTGATCTTCGGACGCTGGATGGCTAGATCCGGGAACGACCTACGTCGCCTAGCTGGGTTTCCCTCAACCAGGAATCTCTCACCAGCGGGGTACGCCACAGCCGGGGAAGCTCCAAGCTCCCGGCTGGGCTCTCGGCATGTGTGGTAAGGGGTGAGAATAGGACAAAGAAGAAGAAGCAAAGGAAGAAAGAGGCGCGGTTTGTTGCCCGTTTGTTAGCGTATTGCTCTGGAATTTGTCTGGTGGTCGACAGTGTCGGATTTTCGACACAAATTGTATAGCAGATTGATTTCAGCGCTGTTTGGAGAAGGAAAACAAACTAGCATATCTAGGAGATATATGTTTTATTTCGAGTTGTTAGAAGGTCCAGTTTCTCCTGTGTGATGGCATCAATGCACAAACAAACGATCCTCAATTCCCCAGAACGCAGAATCGTCGTGTTTCACTCACGAAAGCAGTTGCAACGCAACACATTGCTTCAAAATCCATTATACAACATGGGCTTTAACAAATCACCTGTCTGCTCCACTCCCAGGTCGATTGATGGACGTCGATTCGTCTTCGGGGAACCGACGAACCGCAGCTGCACCGTACGTGGAGCGCCCAAAGCTGCAGGGCACTTACCGCTACCAAGACGGAACAAGTAAAATGGTGAAGCGCCCATGACGCAACCGACCCTGCAAACAAATGGTAAATAGTCCTGATAGTAGAGTGCGTGTTTTATTCCACGATGTGGCGGTGTTCATGGGTGGATGTTACCAGGAGAAGTGGCTCAGTGCATCAACTCATGTCACTGCAGTGCCTCTGACAGGGAGGTCCTAGGTTCGAGTCCAGACAGTTCAAGTCCAGACAGATTTTCGACACTAAGTTTGTCAGCTAGGTCGAATTCAGTCGCTGTCTGGAGGAAACGTCTAGCGGCCGGCTGCTCTGATCGGTAATTTTCCGTGGTTTCTCCCATCAACACCAGGCGAATGCCGGAGCAGTACCCTGACAAACGGGCCACGGGCCGCACGCGATCTTTTTCCTCTTCCTGGTCCTATCCTCACTCCTTACACACTCACTAACATGCCCCTACACTACCACACATGTCGAGGGTTTAGAACGCGTTCGGGCTGGGGCAATGTCCCGCTGTTGGGAGATACCTTGTTGAGGGAAAACCTCGCTAGTCTACGGTAGGTCGGCGCCGGATCTCGCCATCCAGTGGAGGAAGATAACCACCATCTCCCGATAAAAAGCATGCACTACACTTACGGGGCTAATGACCTTAGTAGTTGACGGCCCCGGAATCACTAACATTCAATCGCTGAATGTTGACATCTGGCGCCTATATACACATCGGCTTGAAGGGGACTTCCTCCTCCAGGTCTGTCCCCACTGCGAGGCACCGACTTAAGGGTGACAAGCCGAGACAAGGTTATGGCATGCGAGGTGGAGCAATGCATGTAAGTGTATACTTGATGTAATTAGCAGAGGATAGGGCAAGGAAGAGAAAGGAAAGATTTATCGCGGTACATGACCTGTTTGCTAAAGTTCTGTCCCGGTATTCAGCTAGTCGTAACCGGAGAAAACATGGAAAGCTACTGATCACAGTACCTGGCGGCTACAAATCACCACACAACGGGTGAATTCCATCTAGCTACTGTTGAAAATCAGTCAGCGTTTGGACGCGTACAATAGCGGTCTGTGCCTCGCAGTCACAGTCATTGCAGAGACAGCGGCCACGCTGGACAGGTAAAATGGCAAACCAAACTACTGGATACACAATTTCCTTTTTTATTTTTCGAATTGTATCCCTTCACATTACACGAACAGAAGTCACGGTCATTACTACGGTGTGGCTGCTCTCTCTCCAAACCATAGGTATTGCATAAGATAGCGACAGTCTTTTGCCGTCGACACAATGACGAAGTTGTTTAATACATACTATACGTATATGTATACTTTGTGGGTTGCCCAATGGTTACTTTGGTCTCCAAGTTCGATTCCGAAATAGGCAAGATATGATAGTTTTTTTACAAAATTTGTAACATTACGCCTCTGCTAAGGCAATCTGTATTTCCCACATCTATAACAAAAGTACTCTGGATCATTTATACAGGATCTGTAAGATACGGTAAATACACTTTCGTACAAATTCACAACATTCAGCTTGAAACTGATTTATTTTCCAAATGACATATACTAATGCAATGTGAATGAAACTAAAATTATTTATGTAAGTTTTCATAAAGGTACGATAAGAATGTGTGTGTCACTAACGATTGGCTGTTTACAAAGAATAATGTTAAGGGTGCACGTTATTTCGCTCTAACTTCCTGAGGCACTCGTACCTCGTACCAGACAAGGATCATCTGGTGCCATCCGAGTTTACAATAAACACATTAAAAGCTTTCTTAATACATTTGGTTTCCTTACATTATAAAAATACACATGGTAACGTTTTGCCATTTATATAATTACTCTTTGGACATACAAAAATTACGCTATAAGGAAAATAAAATAAAATTTTTAAAAAATTAAATCGTACATGATAGGAACTTTCTGGCTTTGAATTTGATTTCAGCATGCTAAATATTCCCCAAAAAGGATTGAAACTTCGGAGGCAGCTCCTAACACACTAAGTGTACAGACATTTTAATCGGAGAATAAACGATGTACCAATAATTGCTTACGTCAACAATGCCAATGACAGAAGAAAAGCACTGACGCCCACCAATTCCCACTCCCCGTTGGTGTGCGTCTGTTGAGACGGGCTCTCCATGCTCTGGAAGTTTGTTGCGCGCGGCGCGCCCCGAGAGCCCGTGCTGCAGGGGTGGTGAGAAGGGGGGGGGGGGGGGGGGGGGGCGCGCGGCCTTTGTTTACGAGCCACCAGAGCGCGCGACGGGAGTGGCGCCGCGCAGCCAAGACGGATGGCCCGGGGGCGGAGGCGGTTGCGGCAATTGTTGCGGGCGGCGCGGGGGCGGGGGCGGCGGGGGCGGTGGACTCCGACGGCGCTCGGAGGCGAAGGAGGTACGGAGGGAGGGAGGCCCACAGCGGGCAGAGGGCACTAAGGACGTAGTGGATTCGGATGGGGGGAAGCAATTGAGTGAGTGAGTCTCGGTTGATTCATTGACTGATTGAAGGGCTCGTTAACTGCTGTGGTCGTTTGTCCCGTAAGGGTAGTTCATGTTTTATCCCAGGATGTGGCTGGTTGGTTGATGGTTGTTAGTGATTCAGGGCTAGTCAACTACTGAGATCATTAGTACCGTAAGTGTAGTGCGTGTTTTTCATCGGGAGGTGGCGGTGATTTTCACCCACTTGATGGCGAGATTCGGTGCCGACCTACCGTCCGCTAGCGTGGTTTCCCCAACTAGGTATCTCCCACCAGCGGGGCACCGCCCCAGTCGGGACAAGCTCTGAGATCCCGACCGGTCTCCCGGCATGAGTGTTAGTGAAAGTGTGTGTAAAGGAAGAGGATAGGACAAGGAAGGGGAGGGAAAGATCGCGCGCGGTCCCTGGCCCGTTTATTACGGTACTGTTCCGGCATTCGCCTGGTATTGATTCGAGAAACCACGTAAAACTACCGATCAGAGCAGTCGCCTCTAGAATTCTCCTCCAGACAGTGACTGAATTCAATCCAGCTGACAAGATGGTGTCGAAAATCTTGCCACTGTCGGGAGTGTAACCTAGGACCTTCCGGTCAGAGATACTGCACTGACATCAATTGATACACTGAGCCAGCGCTCCCGGTTCGGGATGTGGCGGTGTCCCTCTGTAGTGAAATGGATCCAGCGCCGATCTACACGACGGCTTATAGGGTTACAACCTTCCAGATACCTTCCCGAGCGAGGCTCCGTCACAGGTGGGAGAAGCTCTAGGCTCCCGATGGGTCTTCCGAAATGTGCGGTACTGTAGTACACGTGTATGTAAGAAGAAAAGATACGACAAGCAAGAGGGAGGAAAGATTTGCTCGTGATTCTTGGGCTGTTTGTTAAGGTACTTCGCCGTCATTAGCCTGGTAATGGTTACAGAAACCACGTAAAATATCGATCAGATCATCCGACAGCTATTTTTCTCCTCCGGAAATTGTTGCATTCCTCCGAGCTATGTAATTCAATAAGTGTCTGCACTTTTGTTCTTATTCTCTGTATGTTGACTATACAGATTTGTGTAAGTTTCAGCGATATCACCTAATGTTCACTTGAGTTGCTTCGACGTAAACATGTCTGCACAACTTTGCTTTTGCATATAAAAAAGAACAGACTTTAGTTAACCAATTTTTGTAATCTGAATGTGTACTAAAAGCTGAAATCTTTATAAACTTTCAAAACAGTGTGGGTGCGTTGCTCTTCCTTTGCGTACAATTTACCAGTAGATTGAATCTTTTATGACAGTCAAACAAGCACCAAGGATGAGAAAAGAGCAAGATGTCCAGCCTCATCCACTACTGATCTAAATGTTGAACAAAACCACCCTACTTTTTAGTAACCGACTGAATTTTGATATGATAAACCACTTGCACGTTGTTTAGGTTCTGCACATGAGAACGCCGAGATGGATTGTCTTTTGTTGCAAGTCATCGCGCACCAGCACACCGCCGCTCAAGCTTTTAACAATGTGTATTTCGAGGACTCACAGCATCCCGGATACAGTTCTCATCTTGTCATCTCTAATTACCACTTCTTTGGTCCACTTTAAGAGGTTCAAAAGAGGCTTTAAAAGGTCAAGATTTGCTCCGACCTACATGTGAAGAAGACGTGCATACAAGGTTTGCTGCTCAATCGAAAATATTTTTTTAGGGTATTCGAAAGCGCTGACGGACCAAGTACAGTGAAAAGCATAATGTCTACGTTGAAATTGGTGTCTTTGTAAATGTTTACTGTTGTTGTAATCAGATATAACCATTGAGTGAAAATTCTTAGTAAGAACGGCCCTGATGGCCTGTGTCTCGTCACGTAAAAGAAGGCATAACTAGCGCACCCATGCGAGAATCTGACATGTTACACGTCATCCTCTTCTTCCATTTCCATATTAAGCCAATATCATATATTTATCTTCAAGGCCCTCTTATCTCCCGTCTCTTGTTGTATATGACTCCATGTAATTGTATTAATTTGAATGTATTTTAAAAGAACAGTAAAATACACCCTTGTCAATTCAAACCATTTTCTTTAATTATATTACCGAACTGAGAAGTACACCCGTGCAATTCAATCCCATAAAATATCAAGAAATTAGTTGAATTTCACTTCCAGTTGCAGTTTCTGATCGTCTCTGAACAGGCGAGGTAGAAGAAGCGCCGAACTAGCAAAAATGTAATAAAATAACTGAAAACATCTCATTCTGAATATTACGGTGCGAGGAACGTTTCTTTGAGGGTTTGGACTCAAAATTCCACATTTTAAAGTCCTAGAACGCTTCGTTTAGAAATTATATATTTATGTAGATTTCAACTCTACTGTCCGAGTGTTGCGGGTTGCATCTGACATCAATATTTAGCTGCTTTTTTTCCCTTCAAAAAATACTTCATACTTTCAAAGTTAAAGTGCAAAACATCACGTGCGTGACATTCTCTTACATTAGAGATCTTATTTATAAAAATTGGTTGCGTTTGGGAGTTGGCAAACTCATTTATACTGGAGAGGATTCATTGACTCAAATAATACTGGAGAGGATTGATTGACTAATACTTACTGAAACTCCTATCAAGGACTGAAATTACGCCACTGTTGAAACTCGTACGCTAAGATCCTACAGAGGTCACGATGCTGCCGCTGAGGAATTTCATTGATAGATTAGTGATTCGGGACACGTCAGCGGTTGAGGTCATTTGTCCCGTAATAACAGTGCTTGTTTATTGCAAGAGGTGGCGGTGACATTCTCCCACTAGACTGCGACATCTTGCGCCGACCTACTCGTTGGCTTTCGTGGGGTTTCCCCAACCAGGTATCTCCCACCCGCTCCCCCAGCCGGGACAAGCTCTAAGCTCTCAACGGGACTCCCAACATGTGTGGTAGTGTAGTGCATGTAAATGTGTGTGTGTGTGTGTGTGTGTGTGTAAATAATGGATGAAAATAGAATCAGGGAGGGGAAGGAAAGATCGCCCGCGGTCCGTGGCCCGTTAGTTAAGATGCTGCTCCGTCATTTGCCTGGTGTTGGTCGGAGAAATCAGATAAACCGATGAGAGCAGCCGACCGCTAGAATTCTCCTTCAGACTGCGTCTGAATTCGACCTAGCTGTGTAGCTAAAATCCTGCCATCATTGGAACTCGAACCTAGGACTTCTCGGTCAGAGGCACTGCAGGGACAACAACTGATGCCTTGAGGCACCTCCGCCGGTCTCAGCAATTGGACCAGGTGCGGGGAATGGAGGCGGCGGGAGTGGGCGATGGAAGCGGAGAGCAGTGGGGTGGCAGAGGGGGCGCTGGGGAGGTGGGCGAATAGCAGCAGGCCATGAAGGTGCCGGGGGGGGGGGTGGAACGAGGGGGGAGGCGCGGCGCCCGGAGTCCGGCGTTCCGCAGGTGAGGGCAGGACTTACGACCTCCACTTGATGGGCGGCCGCTGGGTTCCAGGCTTGCCAACTGAGCAACAGCTGCGCGAGAGACTGCGGAACTCCGACTCTTCGTCTCCCGCGCGCGGATGAATTTTACAACAGCGGCCGCGTTCGCAACGAAACTTACAGCTTCCGGTTGCATACCTCCCCGCGGGTATGACTTACATACCTTTGAACAATGGCAGGCTATTGGGTCATTAAAAATCAAATCAACAATTGTCTTGCGAGACCGTCCAGTTTCTTTCGTGGCATGGAAGAAAAATTGAAATGCAATCTTATTAACTCAGCTTGAAACCTACTGTTTGAAAAATATGTATCATTATCTATCTCGTAAATAAATTTTAATTACCACTATCTACCAAATGAATTTAAATTGGGTTCGTATGAGTCAAAAACTATTTCAACAATCACAAGATGAAATACTGATCTTGCAAGAGCACAATACTTCTGTTCCCCGTAGGGTGTAGAAACATACTTTCTGCACGTGTTGCATACTTTCTACAACAGTGTTGCCACTTACAGAAAAAAAACGTGAAGTCTAATAAACGTATGGAGCGAAATTTCGGATTATTTCTAATTTTTAAAAGTGGATAAAGTACACGATATTCGTGCAGTAGCATCTTATCTGACTACTCAATCGATACCCAAACTCTACTTAACGGTCTCGTTTGGCAATTTTCGAATATCGTATTGTAATAAAATGCATCATGACAATTACATACATAATTACTCTTGTTTAAGAGAATAATATAATGATCAATTAGTATGCTGGAGTGGACAGTTTAAGAAGCTTTATTATAGCACTATAGTTCTAATAACTTCATTTTAGCACTAGTTGCATAATTACTTAAGACATAAAGAGACACAAATGTGTAATTACTTACTTAAATACTTTCATGTCAGATAAGAATCGAACTAAAAAGCAGTTTTCCGAAATTATTCAGACAAGCAAACAAATCATGATTCCTAATATAGTATACTATAATATACATTTCATGAGCGAAATTATCGTTTCTTGTTCAATATTTATTGTTTTACTACCTGGGACAATAGATCTCGAAAAGAATAATTCAATCTCGACCAGACAAAAATAATCCTTTTGAGCAATGAATATAAAAATAGAAAATGAAATCGTCGAAGAAAAAATTGGCATTGAACGAGTTCAAAGGAATTGCATTCAAACGCTTTTGCATCACTCGACGTATCGCCTTTTAATACAAAATCGATATTCGATTCTGTAGGGGTCAAAAACAACCTCTAAAACATCTTCTGGAATTGCGTCAGTGAGCACACTGATATCCGAGTGCATCACCGTTGATTCATTCTTGTAACATATCACTTACCCAAGTGAATCAAAGAATCCTCTCACGCAATATACTGGGTCCATTATTTTCACTATTTTCCACTGTTTTATTACATTGGTCACCTTCCACTTTCGTTCTTCATTATATTTTTAAATTTTCGTCTATATTGACCCTTATTGTTGCTCTCATATGCGTTTCTTTTAAATTTTCTCCTGGTTTTTATAAAAATTCAGGATAACCCATCTCAATATTCACCACACAGCCCCAGATGAAGATATTAATTTCTCGTGACTCATGATGAAATTTTAATTCACATTTCAAAATGGCATTTATATAAGTAAAAATTCACACATATTTTTTTCAAATATATAATATTTTGGCTCTTATTAATCCTTTAGAAATAAAATTAAAGCATGGCCTGATGAGAAAATACATTTGATATAATTCCGGCAGCCTACTTGCAAGATGGCGCTGCTGAGGGGCGACCAATGCAGAGCGGCCGCGATCGGGCGAGCACCAACCGAGGGTCAGTTCCCCTCCCTTGTCGCCCCCGCAGCCGCTTCGCGTCCCCTCCACCTTTGGATCCATGCGAGTGCTGCCCGCACGGCGGACTTTTCAGTCGAGCCGACTTGTGAAGTGCTGCGACACGATAGAGTAGATTTTGAACGCTACTGGAAGTGGCTTTCGACTTGCGACGACTTCTGCTGATTTTGGTGACTGAGGCAGCGCATTTCGGGCATCTTTCTGGTAGAATGGCGTCTCGACATTATATTCGGATGTGGCTACCTGGGTCACAAAAAAACTTTGTACGATTGTGGAATATCGTAAATTGTGAAGTGAAAAATAAATATTGTATTTTTGAATTATGAAATTTATGAGTATTTTTTTACCATAACAGTTTAATAACAATGGCAATATGAAACTTGTTTCTTTAATTGGGGTCTCTAAATCGCTAGGGATGACCAATCCCCAGACATTATAAAAATTGTCATTTTGAGAGATATTTCTGTAGAGTGCGAACATTCCCTTGTTCCTCGACCACGATTTATGGGGTGAGAAATATTGCCTTCTACAATCGTTTCTGAAAAGAAAACTTGAAGTACGGCTTGGTGTTGAAAGAAGCAGTCTTTTTAGACTGTATAACATAAGAGCGTAGATACATTCCTGAAATGTAGAAGAATATATTACAGCAGCAAGAGACAGAGAAGACATCACAAAAGTGGTAGCCAACGAGAGAGAATCCGAAGTTGCATCTAAAGAAGAAGGACAAGGAGAAAAAAGAGAAAGAAGACGAAAAACATCAACAAGAGAAAGGAACAGAACAAAAAACACAATAAAAGTAATAAAAAAGAAAAAGTACAAGTATAAAAAACAAAAAGCATAAGAAAAGAACAAAAATGAGAAGAAGAATAAAATAACTACAAGAAAATTTTGAAGAAAAGATACAAGAAAAAAGTACAAGAAGAAAAAGAACAAAAAGAAGAACTGTAATGAAAAGAACAAGACTTCTAAGCAGCAAAACCCAACATTTTTGTAATTCTTGGAAGGTTCTTTGGTTATTTAGGCAGACATTTAAATTTTATCAATTATTATTATTATTTTTTTACTTTTAAAACTTTTTTACGTTTTTTAAAGTTTTATATTTTTACATTTTTTATTTCTTATATTATATATATAAATTATATTTAATATAAATATATTTATTTACTGTTATTTATTTTTTTACATTTTTACAAAAAGAATTGATAAAATTTAAATGTCTGCCCGAAAAACCGAAGGACTTTCCAAGAATTACAAAAATATTTAAAAAAAGACAGTCCTCTAAATAACAAATTTAACCTTCGTAAAGACAATTCCCGACATCCCCCCCCCTGGAGTGTTTTCCCGCAGCTGAAGCGCGCGCCGCGTCCCGGAAGGAAGCGGAAGTGAGATTTACGGCGAGCGCAGTCGGGGCAAGAGGGCGGGGCGGAAGCGGAAATGCGTTTAACGCCTCACGCACAAAGACAAACTTCAGACTCACGCGTGAAGAGGAGGGCAGGGGGAAAACCGAAAGTCGGAGGAAGGAGCCTCAAAATTGCGAAATGGAAAAACCGCAAAAACTAGGGTGAAATCACGAAAAATATAATAGGTACACTTCGTTTTCTTGGAACCCGATTTTCTTCTCTTTTTTGTTACACATTCTCCATTAGATTTCAGATCTCTATTCACTTTTAGACTTTCTCGAAATTTTGTGTCATATTACGTATAAGATTGATTGATTGGCTGGTTGTTTTGTGTGTCCGTCCGGGCACGTCAACTGCAGAGGTTGATTGATTAATGATTCCAGACACGTTGACTATTAAGGTTATCAGTCCCGCAAGAGTAGTGCTTGTTTGTGTGCACGAGTACCGCGGCTAATGGCGGTGATTGTCCCCGTTGAATGACAAGATCCGGCGCCGACCTACTCGCCGGTTTTCGCAACCAGGTATCTCCCACCAGCGAGGCAGCGCCCCAGCCGAGACAAGCTCTTAGCTCCGGACAGGTTTCCCGGCATGTTGTGCATGCAAGTGTAAGTGTGTGTTGGGAATGGGTGAGAATAGGGAAAGGAAAAGAAAGGAAAAGAATCCTAAGAACGCACCGCGCGCGCGGTCCGTGACCCGTTTCTAAGATACAGCTACGGCTTTGGCCTGGTATTGATAGGATAAATCACGAAAAACTACCAATCAGAGCAGCCGGCCGCTAGAGTTTCCCTCGATACAGCAACTGTACTCGACCTATCTATGTAGCTAGTGTCGAAAATCCTGCCAGCGTCCGGATGGAACCGTAGGACCTCCTGATGAGAAGCACTGCGCTAACATCAATTGATGCCCTCAGCCATCTAAGCCGGTCAACTGCTGTGCTCTATAGTCATGTCCGTGAAGTGAAGTTCGTGATCCTGTTGTGGGATGAACGCGGACACAAAGAGTTTGGGTTCGAAATCCGCTTAAGCCTGGGGATGTTATCAGTTGGTGGTGTGGGAGCACCACTAGTTCCTAGCGAATCGCATCACTTCCCTATTCCTTACTCAAACACTTCAGCCAATTTATTATTTGTGTGATTGAAGAGCTATATTCCAATGGTACAAGCACCACGATGAGTTACGGTTTAACATGAGCAGGTGTGTAAAGGTTCAGGACCCCGAGGAGCCTAAGAGCTACCACGATGTGATGTTCGCGGAGTGCGAAGGTGTTCTACAGTGGGAATGTCCCCAGAAAATCAGCGCGTACCACGACAGAATCTTCCGGGTCTTTAGGCTCCGAAAGATGGCATATGGGAAGCGGGTGTGGCCGAACGGAAAACATTTCCCGACTCAAGAAAACAGAAAGCTAACTAGCACAAGAAAGTATGTGTCTTTTGTACAGTAACTTGTTTTATTACGTGTTCACACTTGTCCATCCCTGGTTCCTCAGCCTCAAGAATGTGTCTTTCGCGTAATTGATGTTCGCGTTTGTTTGTTTTTTGTTTTTTAGTCATATATTCAAGTGAATTCAGATCCTAGGATTGTGTTGGGATGTCACAAGGTAAGTTTACTTGTAACAGATAAAGTAAAGTAAGCGGAAAGGTATTAATGTAAGTAGAGAGTTTATGATTACTATGAACTAATTATGTAGTATAAAATGTTCCTATCCCTTTGTAAAGTTTTAACTGCATAACACTTATACCTGTGTAAAATGTACATTAATGCATAAAAATTAATATTTCATAAGTAACTTAGATTCTTGAGACTATTTTAAATCGAAAAGTAAAGAAACGATTACGGTTTGTTGACGAATAGATTTATTTATTTATTTATTTATTTATTTTACGTCAAAAAACAGTTAAAAACTGCGTATGACGTGCTTATGATGTAGTTAAAACTTTGATAATCTAAAAGACACATTGGCAATGCTTAAATAAAATTTTAAATTCCATTTTTACCAGGAAGATAATTATAGTTTAAAGAACGAAACATATAACAGAGTAGTTATATGTATCGTTCAGTTAAAACCAATGGAAAATATTAAGCAGATTTTGATACGTTGAACATGAATTGTGAGCAATTTTGGAAATTGTATTTTTATTGATTTAAAAAATTGAACGCTTTTACCTAAATGAAGACTTTATCAAGGAAAAACTACGAAACTTTACAATAAAACTACGTTTAAGACAAACTATTTTACACTGCACACTATTTTAAACGCCATCCTCTATTTATAGTAAATGCCATTCTTGTTTTATACGTCAGTTACGTCGATTCTACATATTTCATAGAGATTATCTTCGAAACAGTAATGTGAGAACTTTCAAAAAAAGGCAGATTATTTTCAAGAATTCATGGAAAATCAGGTTGCTAAATGAGGAGACTAAAAACGAAGATAACAAATGATGGTAAATGCTTTACGTAATCTCTGAGCTACAATTAAATATCAAACAAACCAAAACCACGTAAAAATGTAATTTTAAGAACGAAATAAATGGAGTAGTTATTATCGTTTAGTTAAAACCAAATAAAAAGTTAAGCAAACAGATACAAAAAGCCGTAATGCTTCAAGAACTAATTTAAAATACTTTGCTTAAAACAACGTAATTCTGATGAAGAGTTGCAAGACTAGCCTTTCTAAGAGCAGACAGATGAACGATTTGTTTTAATGCGGAGAGTTTACAAAGTCATCAGTTCTATTGTCATCAAATAAAATAGACAAATGTCCACAGAAAACAGTGTGGGTGTATCTCTGGTGGAGATAACTTTGGAAAGAGACGAGTAACTTTCCGAGAGGGAAATGACGGCATTTATTATTCGAGAGGATTTCTGAGGAGCTATCCGCGGCGACGCTCGCTTCGTGTTGACTTCTCGCGAGGACGCGTTTCGTTCGCCTTCCTCACTGCGCCTAAACGACCGTCCTCTAAGCTGGACGAAGATAAACAGCCATTTTCTCCGTCGATCGGCTTAAAGTGGTGATGAATGTGAGGGTGAGTTTGCAACTTTCCGGATTTCGCCCGGGCCACAGACGAGGCACTTTGATAGCGCTCCGTTCAGGTCGTGATTTTCTTTGACATTACGCTTAGACATACCTGCAAATGGGACAAAAAAAGTTGTTTGTTTTATGAGTTATCTCGAGGGCAGAACGGGCTACATACAATATGTATGTGCCCTATAAATAACCACTCAACTTCTATGTTTATCTTGCATCACAAGTCTATCACTATATATTTTATTGTTGAGGTATTCGTCATTGCAGTTCACACTAGTTTACCAGGAGGAAGAATATTTCAAGAATATACTACAGCTATCGAATTTTAAAGAGGTAAATTTGGAAAAGTGTTATTATTTTTAATGAAATGTAACTTTCTATTACAGTTTTATACATTTCGTCTCTTAGACACTCATATTTTACTGTTCAAAGTTGTTAACAATAATAAACGATAATGTAATGGAAAGGATGTGTTATAAGGGTTTTGTCTGGGAAATAATTTGAATAATTTTGCAGCAATGAGGAGTTGTGTAACAAGATTTGTAAATATGTATTTATACGATATCTTAAATGGTTAGGTAATAACTCAGGTAACTTTGAACAATTTAGAAACATAAATTACATTGTATAAATCATTAAAGCTACAATACACTTTAAGATATTTTTGTTTAACTGACTTATGTCGCACCCTGCATGTTTAGAGATTATTACCATAACTGCTTTACATGTTTTGAAATCAAAAGAATATTTATGTTCTTCAAAAATCTTTGGAAAAATATAGGTTAATTTTAGTCAAAACAATAGACATGGTCCATCAGATGAAATATCACAAACTTCAAGGGCAAATAAGTGGGTCTAATTAGTCGAATTTGGGCAATTACGTGGGTCTGTCGTTTTTGGCATGGTGCTCCTGGTTAGTACACTAAGAAAGAATTCAAAACTGGTTGATTGATTATTTTGCGTTCATGGACGCGTCAACTGCTATGTCCCGTAAGAGTAGTGCGTAGAATATTCCAGAAGGCGATGATATTCCTTCCCCGGTGTAAGGTGAAATCAAAGACGGACCTACCCCTGGGCTTGTGGGATTTCTCTCTTCAAATATCTCTGCCTATGAGGCACCACTCCAGCTGGAACAAACTATAAGCTGACGACTGGTATACCGACATGTGCAGTGCATGTAGGTGTGTGCATGTGTGCGTGTGTAAGGGAAAAGATAAGACAAAGAAGAAAGAGGAATCATGCGCATTGTTAACATTAGTTTGCTAGTTGGACAGGTACTGTTAAACAGTTTGCATACATAGACTAGTGATTTTTTATAATATCGACAATTTCTTTTATATAAAATACTGTTTTAATTTTTTTACTAGCCATTAGTCTTTTTAACACGCCTGGACCAAAGACTTTTTAAAGGGCCCCAGTTTCGGTTGAAACATGAAAAAATCAATAAATTATTTAAAAAACAATATTCTATTGTTTTATTGAAAAAAGCAAAGACCGCAGCAAATAAGAAAAAAACAAAGAGAAGAGTACTCTTCATCTGCCGTGCAGATTTCAGCGTCGTAGAGCGAATAGTTTACGAGATACAGCCAGTCAAAGATGACTGTATTTTAGAATTGTTGAAAATATACTCTAATGAGAAAAAGCGTCTGTAAGCCGTATTTTTCGTCCGAATGACGCAAATGACGATATTTTCTGAAAGTTCATAATCTTCTGAACACGGCTGTGCGTCCAGAATTGCAACATTCGCAACAGTTTAGGAGATTTGAGCATTTAAAGCCAATCCATTTTTCGGGTTCTTTAAAATTTCACAAAATGCGAATTCTCAATGAAATCTCAAATGCTCCCTATCCCAGATCTGTACATATATTCTGTACATAGTTTAGGTGAAAATGTTTGAAAATAAAAGATACAAGAGAGTTCACTTTTCTTGGTCTAGTTTTGCACCTATGTAAATAGCAAAGATACAAGCAGACTCACGCAATCAAACTCTGTAAATCAAATTGAATTCATGGAAGTACATCCAAACCGCTAAGTTATTGTATCTGTGCTTGGATCAATAAAAACATAAAATAACGTTTTGAAATGTATTCTCCTGGTGTTATTCGCAGTCTAATAGAAGTAAAAGAATGGACGGGTGTTATTTTAAAAATATGTTTTATGTATAAAGGTAATTGCAAAAATGTGCCCAAATTTGTGTAATTGTGTTAAAATTGTGTATTATATATTTTTACGCTAATACACCATTTTCTTTATAGTATGTCAACGAGAAGTTAAAATATAACTGTAACGTGAGGACTTGATGGGGAATTCACTTGTTTCTGTTGTGAAACCAGAAAATACAATATCAAATTATTCGCTTAGCCGTGGTTGTTTATTCGTTGTTTTATTGGGCAATGCACGCGATAGGTGCAATTCACTTCGGAGTAGGGATGTGCCCTTAATAGCTACAATGTTATTTCATAACAGTTAATAGTTCGAAACTGCTATGCGAAATAATAGTTATTTGTTTACCCTGTTATTGACTGTTATCGGATGACATTCATAGTACTGCAACATAGTACTGCAACATAAATCCGAACTACAAGCTTTCGCGGCAATATTTTGTACGGTAACAGCTTCACTGCAGTTAATCATCCGTGATAAGGAAGTGTTCAAATTACAGATTCATTAGTAAATAATTCGTCTTTATTACACGCCATACACCATAATATTTTTATGTATTCTTATATGCATAACAATAAAAATTTGTTTTTTAACTTCAATCTCTCCAATATGTTTGTTACGGTCAAATACTGGTATTATTTTTAGATATCCAACAGTCATTACCACTTTAACTGTAGATTAGCAAAAACACAAACTTTCTCATTGCCATTCGTTATTTTTGGCCTCTTCACTTCCATTCGTACAAGTTGCCCACTCGAAGGGATTTTTGCAATCTGAATCCGAATCAGGAATCCGCACCCAGAACTAAACCTATGAAAATGCAATCGAAATAAAAACGGCTTATTTCGTAGAACAGGACCAAAACGTAACTCGCCCTTCTACTGAAGCTCGAAAACCGGATTTCGGAAGTTTAAGAGACCATTTCTTGAGTTTTGCACAACGTGTGTTGAAAAATGCACATCCGTCTGCCTATTTCTCTATACTATAATTACAAAACGATGCATACCAAAATATAACTTTGGTACTTATCATCACTTGGAATAGAATAAAACTTTCTGTATCAAACAATTTAGGTTTGATAGAATAGTATTGGGGGACATTTCTGGAGGATATGATCAATGTTCAGCAGGCAATTGCAAGAGATACATAACAAGTTAGGTTTTTTCTTCAAATTTTGTATGGCCTAATCTAATGTGTAAACGGGTTATTTTTTCAGAACATGAGAGGTTTGCATATGTTTTGAGTTCAAAAAATTCATCAATTTTGTTATGGGTTGTGCTTGCTTTGAAATTATTCCATTGATTTGAGATGATTACATTGATTTGATCACATTTGAACGGGATGTGAAGACGCATATGCCGAAGATGCAAGAGGGAACAAGAAGATGCAAAAAATTACGTAGAATAAGATTGAGCTGAACAGTTCTCAAGCCTGCTTTGCATGGTTAATACCCATTAAACTTCCTTTCTACAAAACAGGATTCAACAACTCTATGAAAATAATTGTAACTCTAATATTTGTAGAAATATCCGTTACAATGTAATATATTCTGATAAACTATCTGTGGATTTATTCTGATATATTAGTTGTCACAATCATTAAATGTTACTGCATATTACACCAAAAATATTGTGTGAATACTTGTTGCACATAAAGACTCTTATAGGTGTAAACTCGCACGATATTCTGTATGCAATATTTTTACCGAATAATCCATTGAGAAAAAATGACTTTCTATGAGACAGTGAACTGTTTCGTACGCAGAAAATATTAAAAGGAGATAAAACAAAGGGTCAGGAAAAGAAGAAGGAGAAGAAAGGAGAAGAAACAGTGAACCTAAGAAGAAAAGGAAATAAAAGAATGCGAGGAAAAGAATGACAAGAAAATGGAAGGAATACAGGAAGAACGCAAGTGCAATAAAAAAATCTAATAGGAGAAGAAAGAGAAGTATAGAAGTAAAGGTACAGAAGAAGAGAATGATAAATCAACACGCAGAGAAGTAGAATATGAAAGAATAAAGTATAATAACAAACAGAAAATCCTGAAGAGAATAAGATTAGAAGATGAAAAAAGGACGGAGAAGTTAAAATAGAATTGAAGATTTTAAAAGAGAAATCAGCCCACTTTTTTCGCAAAAGAGTTGAGATATAAAAGTTTTGTTATTCTTCAAGTTGTAGATCAGTGTAAAAATTAAACTTACCCAGTTTAAAATATTGTTTATTTATTTAGTCAAAAACAAGTAAAAAACTGTATGAGACGTATGGAGGAGAAAATCATCTGCGCACGCTTCCTTGAGTTTCAAAATCCCTTCCCAATGTGTTCTATTACCGTCTAAAAATTGTAATGACTAGAAACGAGAAATAAGTCGACTCCTCGTTTCGGACCCTCACACATAAGAACTAGGATTATCATCTAGGAAACGTGTAAATGCTTCATGACAACAGTATTAGACATTGAGGACATCGTAGTCCAACTATTTTAAGAGGAAACCAAGTCTCTGCTTCATCTTGGCAGTTCTAATTGTGAGCATGGTGAGACTCTTTCCAAGAAAAGCTGCCAACGTTTGATAGAGAATACTTTTATTGCCACGTGGCACGTGAGTACATAATAATATTGATATGCTTATCAAGTACTCATTCATATTGACAAAAGAGAAAACACGTCCAGATTTGCCCATTCAATAAAGTTTATGTCTCAGTTTTTCTTCCAATCAACAGACAATAAATAACTAAGGTTCATAAAATAGAAAAATACAACCCATTTGAATATTTTCATTTCTACCAGAGAGTTTGGACATAGCCACAGACTCAAGTAAAAATCGATCATTAGCAGAAGCTAATATTATTAATTTAGCAAGAGTATTTTCCATGTCCACATAACAAAATAAGTTAATTCACATCATCATATATTTATTGCATGATGAGATTGTTTCGTAAGTCCAAAAATAGATAAATACTTTTTTAATATTTTTAAAGACTTTTCATGCAGGAAATAAGTATAAAAACGTGTGTGTACATCTCAGAATTGCAAATTTGAAGTTACAGAGTAAGCCAAGCAATCAATAACGACTAGTTCTACAACGTTCGTGTATAACGTAAATATTCCAGATGCCAGAAGATCAAACATTCAAAAAGTGATATGTCCATTTGGCAAAAATTGAGTACTTCTGAGCTTTTTGCCTAGAATTTTATTGCTATGAAAACCCTGAGATGTTTTTCAATACATTTAGTAGTTCTCTATTGGTTGAGTTAAGAACGGGGTTGACAACTGTAAAATGTGTGCAATATTTTTCATTTTTATTGGAAAAGTGTGAAGTGAACGTGTCACGTTTTGAATATTTGCACAGTTACTGTGGATGTTATAATTTTTGTTCTCAGAACTATAAAAAAAGGGCTTATTTCCGTTTCCGAATCGCCGATTCGATTGATCATCACGCAAGTCGAGATGGAACTCTTAATGTTCAGCAATGAGCGCTGTCCCAGGTGCTTCGCGGAAACGTACCCAGACGATTTGTGAACGCGCCCCGCTCCGTCGCGCGCTGGGGGCGGACGTGTGCTCATCCTGACCACCCACGAGCAGTGCTCCAGGGCAATTGATTTTCTAGCAGTCTCCGTATACTTGGATTGTTCTAACGTGGCGGCTGAGGGTAGGATCTCCAAGGTGGAATTCGGCACGAAGTTTTGCGTCTTTCTCGTTCCGCCGCAAGATGTAGCATCATCGTGACGGCATCAAGTAGTGGTTAAGATCAAGCGACTCTAGCGGCAGGACTGAGAATGACTCAAAAAGTCGTGCCGAATTCCATCTTGGAGATACTACCCTCAGCCGCCACGTTAGAAAAAAACAAGTATAGTAACTGCGAGGACTAGGAAGAGAAACAGAAACGGAACGTTGTTGGACTTAGTTACCAACCTAAACTCAACACGCGAGTGGATTAACGGAATCGGTGATTCGCAAAGAAAAATAAGTCCTTGTTCTACAGTTCCGAGGAAAAAAATTAATAACATCCACAGTTGGCATCTGGAATATTTATCTTCCACACAAAAGTTATAGAAGAAGTCGTTATTGATTGCTTGGACTACTCTACAACTTCAAATTTGCATTTCTGTTTCGAACAGAAGCGATTTTATACTTATTTTCTTCACAAAAAATGAAATGTTTTTTAAAAATTATTTCTTTATTTTTGAACTTATGAAACAATATAATCATAGAATAACTATATGATGAAGTGAATTAATATATTGTGCTACGTTGACATGAAAAATACTCTTACTAAATTAATAAAATTAGCTTCTACTAATCATTGATTTCCACTTGAGTCTTCCCTTTTGCGTGAGTGAGAAATGAGTACTTGATAAGCACATGCGTTTAACTGAACCAATGTTTCTTCATGATATTCTATCGCAAGGGATATATATTCAGATACAACTTAGACTTATTGACACATATATGCCTTCGAATCATTTGTGTGCGTGTTTGTGTACTTCCCATCTCCTCCACAAAGTGTGTGTCCTAACGAACAGCCCCCTACCTGAGCCACGTAGGGTTTCTGTCAACGCATCATTACTATTCCCGATATATACGTACAGTAGACTCTATTGTCCTTCAGTATTCGGCCTGAACGTAAGAAAAGCCCGAGCGCATCGAATGGGCCCCGCAACGAACCTCCCCCACCCTCCACTTCCATCCCCCTACCCCCACTCTTCCCCCGCGCACAAAAGGGAAGGCGACCGCATCTGCCAGAGACGTGGAGGACGGCTCTTCAACGACACGCTGTTTACCACACACACACGCACACGCACACGCACACGCACACGCACACGCACACGCACACGCACACGCACACGCACACGCACACGCACACGCACACGCACACGCACACGCACACACACACACACACACACACACACACACACACACACACACCGTCAGCAGAGGACCGAGCAAAAAGTCCTTATGGAGTAGTCGATGGTATTTTCACCTTCATCTCATTCTTCTTACTTTACGCAGCTCAATTTGTTGTCGTCCTTATAGTTCATAACAAATAATAACATTGAATAAAATACAAAAATCCGCTGAAAAAATGTAATGCAAGGGACAGCAAATTCAAATATGCCATAAAATCTTAGCAGATTCTTGTGATACCCTTGGAAATCCTTGAAGGAACTCCTAGAGAGAGACTGTGTGTTTTTTTAAGGCCCATGAGGGTGAAGGGGGCTAGAAAAACAAACAAGTGACAGTAAAAATCACCGTTCTCTTGTCATCACGACCAAATTACAAAATTAAGAGAAGTCAAAAAACACATGGAAATTTTATTTCTTTAACAGAATGTAGTATCTCCTCAAGGGCACGTGCTGGAAGGAGAGGGGGAAACTGCCATCCAATCGGGAGCTTTGTTACGTTGAGCTTCACAAACGTTTTGGTATCGAAGCTCCCGATTGGGTGACGGTATTCCCCTCGCCTTCTAGAGCATGACCTTGAGGTGACACAAAATTTTAATTCGACAAAAATTATATCATAAGACGCCTTTGTTTCAAACTTGAAAATAACACACTGAAATATTTTAGTACTGGTAGACTGCATGAACGTTTATGCTGCTGTCGAGTGTGTGGAAACAAGTTCCAGAAGTACGAAAAATTGGCTGTTGTGATGCGGTACAGAGAATACTCAAGCTTCGTTCTTCCTCATATCATGACGTTAGATGTGTCATAAGCACTGCATATGATAATTCCCTCGTAACATCATGTTCGGGCAACTGGGGATTAACACAATCAAATACTTACATTTTTCAGCTAAAACTGAAACTCTTTCATTGGTTCTGAATTTTACCGAGTTCTCAAGTAACTAACGAAACCCTTGAAAATTCTCACGTGTCTAACGGCTACTTCGGTTAATTTATGAGTGTATTTGAAATTATTAATATAGATATTACCTGCAAATTAATCGGAGGCTGGTTTATTTACCAATTTGCGTCTGAAACTCGTCCGGCGAGCAAATGCTTTCCGGTAACAGCCCTCGCAAATTCGTGTTTCGTCGTCAACACGCATTTCACTCCTGGCACAAGGTTTCAATAAAGCTGAAGGCGTCGGGCACTAGTATTCCTAATTATTTAAAGAGGATAATTTTAGTCAGCGTACTAGCAATAAAGCTGTAATTTCATTTGCTACCTTTCCTGTTTAACATCTGTCGCAAACGTTCGGTGTAATCGCAGAAGTAAGTGGCTTTAAAAGTCGTCGCTCGCACCGAAGAACGCCAAGCGCGCTCCCTGGCGTTAAACGCAGTTATGACGTCCGCTTCCCCTTGAATCACACCAATGGGGAGGGGTAAATGTCCTTCGAAATGAGTCTCAGGCGAAAAACAAGGAAACAAATGCCGACTAAATGAGTAAAGAGTTGAGATATATTTTATTAAGTTTATAATGATGCATGATAGTGGGGATGTTTCATGAATGAAGTGCTTTTGTCTTGTTTTAAATTAAACAAAACTCATGAACTATTATGTTATATTAATTATTTTAATCACTGAACATTAATAACAGTATTTTAAATGTACAGTAACCTTGTTATTATAAACGTATGCGTTTGTCTTGCTCAAATCAGGATAGTACGTACTTCTTGAGTTCTGGAATATCTGTAACTAGTAAACATTTTATTTTTTCACTTGGCAATAAGATTAATTATAGATGTAAAGTAAATATTGATTAATAAATCTCCATTGCACTGAAACACCAGTTCGTTGGATATTAATATTCAATTGAAATACAATCATGTCGACTTAGTTCCCTTGAAAACGATTTAACGAATACCTTTCCTCGGTAAAATACTCAAAAAGGCATTTTTGGAAGGAAGAAAGCACCCTTTCCTATTAAAGCCTTTATCGTGAGAATTTTTGAATGTGTTCCATGGGTAAATTTGTAATGGTCGACCTGGGTAGCCGAGATTGGTGAGACGGACGTCCCTTCACAGTCTGGAATCGAAGGGTCGCAGATTCGAATCTCACATTGGGCATGGGTGTTCGCTTCAGCGTGGTGGCTAGGTCGGGGTTTTTCCATAGCGCCAACCTACTGAAAGCTAAATAAATAACCTTCCCTTTGCGTCCCATCCCCAGTTCTGGTCAGAAAGTAAGTAGGTTGGTCGTAAGGAGTTGGTGGTCTGCTTGCCGACAGAGGGAATCCACGGACCGCAACGTGTGCGCCTTCTGTTCGTCGTCTTTTCTCCCCAACTCTGAAAGTTTCAAGTGTTGCTATGGGCGCTTGGGTTGCAGAAGGCTGTGGATGTACAGACCAATCGAAGCTCATAAGGGCCACCGCGATGCGAAGGAGAAAGAGGCCGATGCAGGTGCAAAAGGCAGCGATTATTATATTATATTATATTATATTATATTATATTATATTATATTATATTAAACCTAATCCAAACTGGTAGACCCGGTAATGCTTCGTATTGGAATGTATTACACTTCACGCGCTACTGGTCACGTGATTGTTAACCACGCTTTACGCTATGTTCTGCAAAAACTTTAATAGATGACTCTCGCGAGAATGCGTTTGTTCTATGTCCTGGTTGGACGTGGTTGTCTTTCTATTGTTAAATCGTTCTCCCTCAAATTTGGGCATGCATTCGCTATGACATTCTCTTGAGAAATTTGATTTACTTGCCCTAGATAACGTTCAAGTAATAATTCCAGCCGATATTTTACAATTGCAGAGTTAGCAACAACGAATAAAATCATCATCATTGCGCGTCTATGTGCGATAGACATACGCATATTCCCACTGTACTATGCCTATATTCTTCGCGCAAGCGCAAGCAATAAGTTGACAAACTTTTATTTTCAATCGGATGAACGGAACTGCAGCGCATAAAATACGAACAAACATTGGATTTTATAAAAGTATATTAGATGAAAATACGTAATTACGTAAATGCAAATACGGACAAAATACCAGCAATGATGATTAAGATGATGATGATGATGATGATGATGGGTAATTATGATGCGAAAAAGTAGTCTACGGTTTAAATTCATTTGGGAACCACTGGTCTATTGTCAGAATTAAATATAGTGACTCCCCAAAGTCGAGAACTGGAAGGAGAGGGGGACACTCAACTGATTGGGAGCTTCATCACCAAAACTTGAAGTCGGAACGAAGCTCTAATGGTTGGATGATTGCGTCACAGATGATATCAGCCAAAAATCACTCTATTTAACTCTGGCAAATTGCACGTGTGGGTGCTAGCGGGCGAGGGCGGGAGAGGCCCCATTCCGTGCAACGTCTCGGGTGAGCACAAAGGGCAGCCGGAGGCAATGCGGTTGCGGTCACTGCATTGTGCAAATTGTGCTCCCTCTATCTCTCTCTCCGGTCCATGCAATTACACGATGCTCCCAGGTACCTGACTGATTACGAATTGACCGCAAAATCTTCATGACTAATATGCCCTTTGAGAAGGTGGATGCTGCGAAATATCTTATGAAGTGCTTGGAAGAAGGGTTTGTAAAACATTAAATGTGTAAGATCACAGAATGAAGCGGTGTTGCGATAGAGATATTTTCAAAAATCATGTTGTATTTTGTAATCCTTTCATATGAATTATTATCGTTTATACTATTTACGCTATTCTATGACAGTAATAGGAAAGAATTAACTGACCAATATATTTGAGAGATGAAATCAATGAAAGAAATAAAAAGTAATCAATACAATAAATTGAATAAATAATAAAATAAGAATTATAACAAATTAATATCAAATCGAAGGCATGAAATTGACACAAACTAAAGAGATGTAAATCAGAAATAATATTTTATGTCGACAACAAAAAATATCAAAAATTTCTTGACCTGATACACAGAAAACTCTAGTTAACATGAATTTCAAGAGATCGAAATAAACGATGTACTGTTAAACGAATCAAGTTATCCCGTTATTATAAATTTCATGTACCCTATATCGCATCTGGGACAAGATGGTCAGTGCCCTTATAGAAACATGTTTGAAGTTGTCTACGGAACAATGATTTTACCCAGGCGTACACCTCTTTGTCCGAAGCAAATCGAATATCATGAATATCTTAAGGGCTCCAAAAATGTGTAAATCGCATGGGGATAGATCTGGATTCTTCGGAGGATGTGTGAGCTTCTCAGCGGAACTTTTGCAGCGTAGTCGAAATAAGCTCGGCAGCATGTGGGTGGGCATTATCGTGCAACAGAATGATGCCATCTGTGGAAATTCTTGAACGTTTCGACTAGATGACGCACGTTTTGCCCAGTTTTCACTGTGTTCATCACACACAAGAGATATTCTGGAATTTTACGTCATGATACTCCTTGCAATGTCGAAATACGCACTGCACCTTGCTGTTTCTTTTTTTCCGACCTCCACAGCTCACAGACTATCTAGCCTCACTTAAAGTTTAAGAGTCAAGAGTTTGTATGGAGGTCCTAGGGTACGAGTTGTGACGATAGCGTATTTCAGGCTCTAGCTAGATATCTACGATGAATTCAATCAGTCTTTGGGTATTCTAACGGCAAATTGCTCTCATCGCTAGTTTTCCCTGGGCTCTACAAACAATATGTAGAGAATGTCGGAGCATTACCTTATACAAACGGGTAACGGACCGCACGCAATTTTTCCTTCCTCATCCTCTGGCCTTAGCTTCCCTTACAAAGACCGACATTTATTGCACCCCACTACACACGTCGGCAGACCAGTCGGCACCTTCAAGCTTGCCCCGTTGAGGGGGAGACGTGAGACTTAGAGAGGGAAAACGTGCAACGCGGTGTGAAGGTTCACGTTCCAGCTGAGGGGAAACTTCCCAGGACATAAACTGCACTCTTATATCGTGGGGACAGACACACCTCCCAGGATATAATCTACATTCGTATATTCTGAGAACAGAGACATTTCCCAGGATATAACCTACATTCTTATATCGTGGGAACAGACACACCTCCCAGGATATAATCTACATTTCTATATTCTGAGAACAGACACACATCCCTGGATATAACCTACATTATTATATCCTGAGGACAGAGACATTTTCCAGGATATAATCTACATTCTTATATCGTGGATACAGAGACACTTCCAAGAATACAATCAGCACTGTTATATCCTGAGGACAGAGACACTTCCTAGGATTTAACAGACATTGTATTTATGGGATTAATGATCTCAGCAGTTGAAGCGCCCGAAATTATGACTGACCACTCAGAAGTGGAAGATTGTTTAGAGGAAGATGAACATGGAGTACTGTGAACTGTGCCTTCCCTTTTCTCGCAGGAACGGCGGCGCGCGCTTCATCTGTTCTCCGCCAACGCGCCTTTGTGGGCGACGCTCATTTGTCAGGAGGCGCGACAAGTGACGCGCGTCGCCCGCGAAGGCGCCTGCGGGTGGAGCAGAGGACGGCGCGTGTTTTGTTGGGTTGGCTGCCCTGCCCTTTCCCGCAGTGCAATTTTTTTGACGTAGGAGACGTCAGACATTTCAAGTCTGCGGCGACCCGCAAGTAGGATTTCGAGCGTTGTGAAAGCGCGGAATGAAAGATAGTTCAAGATCTTTCAAAGTGCAAAATTGTACAGTTTTGAAATTCAGCACCCAATGTATGGGAACTCTGCTTTCGTGAATTCGAAGATACGTAAAAGTATATATCTTGGCATGGTTATCTTCAATAACAATCTTATTGAAGACATATTTGACAATATCACAAACATTGTTAGAGAAAAGAGCGGAACCAAATTGTTCAGTAGTAAAGTAGATGATTCACTTCATTCCTACAACATCTTTGAAGATTTAAGAGGACACATGGTTATAATTGCTTTATTTTTCTGTTGGATAACTCAGGAAATATTAAACTGCTAAAATATAAAAATGCTTAAACAGTCACACGAATGTGGTAAAACCGTTATTGCCGAAGAGAGCTGAAAACTCTAGTGAATTACAATTACTCATAAGTGCCAGTTATTTCTGACCAGATTAAAATAAATGAAAGTAATTTCGTAAATGGCTTTAAACTGAATATTAATTATCGTTAACCACTTGGCAAAATGGAACACCCGTATAACTAAATTACTGACTCAATTTAATTTTGCTTTGGTTTTACACATTTGAAATTTAACTTCTGTCCAAGGACACCGAATTGAGATAGTGTCAGCAACCAACGATATATTTGTATCACTGCAATACCTATCAGGATTACTTCACAAAAGCCACCGAACGTTCTCAGATCATAAAAGTGAGAAAAATGTAATAGCACAGATTGATTGATTTTTTGGGGTTCCCGGGTGCGTCATCTGCTGTGATCATTGGTCCCGTAAGTGTAGTGCATGATGTTTCCTCGGGAGATGGCGGTGATCATCCCCCGCAGGAAGGCGAGATCCAGCGCCGACCTACCGTCGGCTAGTGGGGTTTCCCCCCTAACCAGGACTCTCCTACCAGCGGGGCACCGCCCCAGCCGGGACAAGCTCTAAGCTCCCGACCGATCTCCCGGAATATGTGGCAGTGCATTGCATGTAAGTGTGCGTGTGTAAGGGAAGAGGATAGGACAGGGAAGAAGAAGGAAATATCGCGCGCGGTCCGTGGCCCGTTTGTTAGGGTACTGCTCCGGCATTCGTCTGGTGTTGATCGAAGAAACCTCGGAAAACTACCGATCAGAGCAGCCGGCCGACTGAATTCGACCTAGCTGACAAGCTAGTGTCGAAAATCCTGTCGCCGTCAGACTCGAACCTAGGACCTCCCGGTCAGAGGCGCTGCAGTGACATCAGTTGATGCACTGAGCTACCGCTCCCGGTAATAGCACAGAGAAGAATCAAGTTTCTTCTTATTGTGTACTTCATTTCCTACTGGTAACTCTGAGCATGCACTTGAGGTAACTCCAAATATTCTTCTTCATTTGATGCTACTCCGCTATGTGGATCTTGACCTGCTCAAATATCCTCCTCCACTCATTCCTGTGTCTTTCTCACCTCTTGCAATTCTTCGTCCCCTGAATCTTTAGGTCTTCAAGCATATCTTCCTCCCATCCAATTCGTGATCTTCCTGTATTACGAGTTGAGATATGCTTCCAGTTCCTGATTTTCTTGGTAATTCTTTTAGAATCCATCATTTCCAGATGCTCCAACGAGGCTATTCTTTTGGATTTTACATTACTTACGATGTTCATATTTTTTATGAAGACCTGTAACTCTTTATATTTTTTTTTCTTCGCCAACTCCAAATATTTTGCAATTCACCGTGTGTTACACAAGAGCCGGCCAAAACGCTTTCTCTTATCGATCGTTCTCCTTGACTTGCTTTCGCAATCTTGGAGGGCAAACGCGCTCCTTATGTGCCTGTGAAATTTACAAATACGAGATTCCTGTAATAAATGGTAGTGTGCTGAGAGCACCCTTTTCTGGTACTTTCAGTGTATTTTGCTCGTAGTATCGTCGGAGCGTGCAGAGCGCACTTTAGTTTCGATCGTAAGAAGCATCATGAGTTCTTTTGCAAATGAGAAAAATCATTTAATGGAGGCTTTGAATTATTTTTATGAATAAAAAACTTCCTAAGGAACAACAAATAAAAATTATATATTGTTTCTTAATCACTTCGGGGTGCGTTCTACTGATGTTTGGAGAGATGGTCGCGTTCACGACCTGTGCATTTACAAAGGCGAAATTTCTAGATGTCTTTTTTTCTCAAAAACATTAAATTAGAAGGAATGTAATAACCAACTCTGATATACAAAATTGTACTGAAAATTAATGTATTATATAAAAGTAAAATTGTTTTCAACCATATGTGTCACAAAATGTCCTAGTATCACTGGAGTGATTGGTCCCAAATTTGGCAGCATATTAACAGAATAAAATATAACTTCAAAGAAAATTGTAAATTTGGTTATACTTCATGTGTGTTTTCACCTAAACTTGCGAAGAAAGGGCAGGTCAATGTGTCAGTGTGAAGCGTCATAACGCAAAATGCGAGCAACGCCAGATATTTAATGCTCGACTATAATAAATATAGATCGGAGCAATGCCGGTTTTCTTAAGTTAGTATTTTACATCTTATTCATATGGATTTTCAATTCTTATATGACATTACGAGGCAAGCTTTATGTTAAATTAACTCATTACGTGTTAGAAATGAAATTACGAGAGAAAAAGTTTTATTAAATAAAGTCAATGTGTGTTTGATTTTTTTTTAATTTAACGTGTTCTAATTTATTTCAATTGATTAATTAGTTATTCCGGCCGCGTCAACTGATAAGGTCATTACGTCCGTAAGTGCAGTGCAGGTTTTACCGAGGTGGTCGGCTTGCGGGTGTTTTCCCCAACCAGGTATTTCTCTCCATCGTGGCACCGCACCGACCGGAACACGCTCTACGCTCCCGACAGGTCTCCCAACGAGTGTGGTAGAGTAGTGCGTGTGAGTGGGTGTGCGAGTAAGAGGTGGGATAGGACAAGGAAGAAGGAAAAATCGCAGGCGGTCCGAGTTTCGTTTGTCAGAGTACTGCTCCGGCATTTGTCTCGTCGGAGAAACCACAGACAACTACAGATCAGAGCAGCCGGCTGCTGGAATACTACTCCAGACAGGTACTGAATTCGACATAGCTGACTAGCTCGTGTCGAAAATCCTGCCGCCGTCGGGGCTCGAATCTAGGACGTCGCGGTCAGAGGCACTGCAGTGACATCAGTTGATGTCCTGAGCCACCCTTATCGGTAAATATTTATAAATATTATATTTCGAAAATGCAATTATATTTTTAAACTTAATTTTTATTTTAAACATGTCAGGGGTTTTGAAAAAAATATTGCTTACAACATCACTCTTTACCCTCGAGAAGAAATTTCATGTAGAATTTTCGTGTTTTGTTTGTTTGCGTTTTGTATTTTTTCTTTTTGTTTTTCAAACATGAACAGGTTTCCTTGAAAATGGCACTTGGGACATACTTTTTAGTGCATTTTAATTTTAAGAAGAAATGTGTTCTTTGAAGAATTGTGATTACGTATTTTTGAACAAGGGATAGTTTGATTCAAAATTACACAAAAGTTTTCAGATTTTAAAAAAAGGTAGAAAAAGTAAAATAATTTTTAAAACATTTTATACACTGACGAATGCGTATCTTTCAGAAAATAATATATACTTTAAATGTTGAAAACGTAAGAGAAGTTCGAAGAGAAATTTACATATTTTAATGCAGACCTGACCTAAACTAATTATGAAATGATTGAGTATCCACGAGTGGTATGTCAAACGAAAGAAAAAAATACAAAGACTAGTATTTTCTTCAAAACCTTCCAAAAGGTTTGCTCAAAGACCTTCAAGAATCTTCTTTGAATAGAACTTTGTGTCAACCATTCATCTATTTTATTGAAGCAAAAAATGAACACATATGTATTTCCAATTTTTGTTCCGAGCAGCAGAGAGAGATAGAAAGATTTCTCAGAAAACTGTTTGCGAGGAGTCTTCTCCAGGAATTACCTATTAAAAGATCGTGATGCACATTATACAGCAGCCTGGGAATACGAACGCAGAACGCTGGAAATTAAAATCGGAAAAACAAACCGGCGCAAAATGCTAATCCAAGCAAAGAACTTTCCAAAACATAAAATGTTACGTCACAAGTAAAATAAGGACTTTGCCGTCAAAGCGAAAGCTTGCTCTTTTTTCGTGGAACGGGTGGATATTACCCATTCGAGAGAGCATGTCAGCGATCCGCCACCGCGGCGCTGGTGTCGCCTGAGGCCTGGCTGCAGCTTCGAGGAAGGCGACTTCAAAGCCACTTGGCGCGCGGGGGCGACTGCGGGGCGATGTGGGGCGGAGAGGGCGGACGGGCGAGGCCTAGCGAGGAGGGCGTGTAGTGATAGGGGGTGAGGGTGCTGGGTGGAGCAGAATGAGACAGCGGGCCGGTGAAGCATTGCAATGGGTTGAGGAGTGGAGGAAGGGCAGGGCGGAGGGAGGGAGATGGATGGAGAGGGGCAAAGAAAGGCGGAGAAAGATGGAGGTCGGATACACGAACAGGAGCGGTAGGGGAAGGAAAGAGTTGTTGGGATGAGGTGAGGTGAGAGAAGAGGAGTCTAGGGTGAAGTGCGGGGGGAGGCGTGACGAGGCGAGGTGAGCGAGGCAGAGTGTAAAAGGCAGGGAGAGGCGACGACAGGCAGGGAGAGGCTGGTCCAGGCGGAGCGAGGCCGGGGTGGCAAGGTGGGTCGTGACGAGACTAGGCGGTTAGAGGCAGAGAGGCTGGGAGAGGAGGGGAGGGGAGGGGTGAGGCGGAGTGTGAGGCGGGTGTGAGGCGTGTCGAGGCGGGGTGATGCAGGGTGAGGCGTGGTGAGGCGTGGTGAGGCGGGGTGAGGCGTGGTGTCGAGCGGGGTGAGTTGTGTCGAGGCGGGTGAGGCGGGGTGAGTGTCGAGGCGGGGTGAGTGAGGCGTGGTGAGGCGTGTCGTGGCGTGGTGATGCGTGGTGAGGCGTGGTGAGGCGTGGTGAGGCGGGGTGAGGCGTGGTGAGGCGTGGTGAGGCGTGTCGAGGCGGGCTGAGGCAGGGTGAGGCGTGTCGTGGCGTGGTGAGGCGTGGTGATGCGTGGTGAGGCGGGGTGAGGTGTGGTGAGGCGTGATGAGGCGTGGTGAGGCAGGGTGAGGCGTGGTGAGGCGGGGTGAGGCAGGGTGAGGTGGGGCGACGCAGGGTGCGTGGCGTGGCGAGGCGAGGTGGGGCGTGGGGGAACCTGCAGAGAGCGGGCAGTGCACAGTAATTGTAAGTCGTAGCAGACCTTCGCAGAAACGCCCCTCGCAAAGTCTCGCGGGGAGGAAGGAAAAGAAAAGAAGGGAGCCGCCGCCCACAAAAATTTGCAGCTGGTTAGAAAGCAACTCTAGAACTTGTGGTTGACAAGACAAGAGTCTAGCAATTGCGTTTATGCAGCTAGTAACCAATTAATTAAAAACATGTAAAGATAAGAACAGTCTTTTTATTATGAGCTTTAATCATGGTGTTTTCCTCTAATATAACAGACGAATATTTATATCCAGTATAATTTCTGTACCAGTCCATTAACCCGGATTACGAAGGTCCCAGTGTTGGAGCCCCGACAGCGGCGGGTTTCCGGAAAGGATAACCGGCGGTCGGCTGTTTTTCTTCACTTCAAGAACATCTTTATATTCACTAAAACGATTAAGTTTTAACAATAAAAAATACAGCAAAAATAAAATACTATAGTTCAAATAGTGATAACTTTCATTAATATTACATTTATAAAAAGTAGTTTAAATAAGGATGAAGCTAAAAGGTAAATGCTACAACAAATAAATGAAACAATAAGGATTCAAAGTACACAAATTGTATAAATTGACTTCGCGTTGGATTTTTTTATAATAATCTTCAAAATGTTGAAAAATTAAATTTTGATGAAATCGTTTTGCGGACTGTTAGTTACTACAAAAACCTATTTTTTTTTAATTTCAAAGTTCATTTGTGGGCGCTACTAGTGATATCTACTGTTCAGACCAAGCAACGGAAGCTAGATGGGGGGAGGTAACCAGAAGGAACAGGCGTTGCAGCAATTGCGGGATTCGCCTTAAAGCTAAGGGGGCGGAAGGAAGAGGGTCACGCTACTCCTCCGGGAGTCTTGCGAGGGATAGGGGCAAAGAGTTAGAGAAGAAAATAGGATAAAAATGAGAAGAAATCTGGTTAATAGTCATCTTACGCATCATTCTCACATTGTAGATTCATTAATTGATATATCCGGGCATGTCACCCCCGAGGTCATTAGTTACGTAAGTGTAGTGCATGGCATCCCAGGAGGAGGCAGCGTTTCTCTGCTCATGGATGGAGAGATCCAGCACCGACATCCATGTCGGTGCTGTTATTAATGAAAGTCCTCACTATTTCTATTACAATTTATTTTTAATGTTTTTTATTGTTAAAATTTCATCGTATTAATAAATATAATGATGTAATTGAACGTTCAGAAAAATATGTTTTAATATAAAACATATTTTTATAGACATGTATTTTAGTATAAAATGTATACTACGGCAACATACGTCATTTAAGGTCATCTGTAAATGCGTGCCTGTGTGTGTGTGTGTGTGCGTGTGTGCGTGCGTGTGTGTGTGTGTGTGCGTGCGTGCGTGTGTTTGTAGGGATATATCAGGAGGAAAACATATGCTGCTCGTGGCCCGTTTATTAAGGTACAAATTACGCATTCCCTTGGCATTCATTGGAGAAACCACGAATAGCTATTGATCAGAGCAGCCAGTCGCTAGAATTTTCCTCGAGACAGGAACTGAATTCGACCTAGCTACATAAGTAGAGTAAAATATCCGCCACCATCAGAACACATACCTCAATGATGCTGCAGAGACGACGATGAAGCTGCTGAGATATCGCAGTCGTTCATTTTCAAGCAGGATTTGTGCTGTGTGCAGAGATTATGCGTAGAGTAAATATCCAAAGAGAAGCGGAGGACGAAGTGTTCCATGAAGCACAAAAAAGGAGACTCTTGCAGTTATTAGAGAGAACATGAGAGAGACAGATGGAGAACGAGGACGTGACAGAATGAGAACAGGGCATATAATTAATTGTGCATTACAAATTTTATATGCTGAACCATGCACTTTTGAGACAGCTAGTAGTGTCTGACGGACTAATGAAGATACGGTGCTCGCCCAAACGCCCCATCACCCGCTGGGATGAACAAACGAACTGCCGAGTGACGCCTCAATGAACGCCACGCACGAGGGTAATTTTAGCTCCGATTGAAAGTTATATTACAAAAAGGTTGCTGCCATTCAGGATAGTTTTACCACGATTGCGTGACAACGCGGTCCTCCGCGTGCGACACATGCGTGGCGCCAGGTAATGGCTTCTTTTCTCTACGCCATGATACCAAATTATAACGCGAGGGTAGTTCTATTTCAACGATACAATTAAAATCTGGAAAATGAGTTTTTCTTACATATAAGTGTATTGCGGTTTAACCAAATTATTCACCTCCCCCTTTTGATCAGAATATAAGACTTTTCAAGGCAAAAAAGGAAAACGAAAGGGAAGGGTAGCACACTAGTAGAAATGTAAGAAAATGAAAGAAATAAAAGGGAAGAAAAAGAAAAGAAAAGTCGGTAAACAAAAAAGAAAAAGAATGGAAGGGAAAAGTTATGAAGGGAAACTTAAAAAAGGAAAAGAAAAGTGAGTTAATAGAAATGTGAAGAGACAGGAAAGTGAGTGGACAGTAAGGGAATGAGCAAAAATGTTAGTGAACGAAAAAGTGATTGTTCAAAAAGGGAGTGAGGAGAAAAGGGAATGGACAGAAAGGGAAGTGGTGAGAAAAGGGAGAACCCAGAGAAGGGACTTAAAAGTGAACTAACAGAAAAAAGTGAACAGAAAAGGAAAAGAAAATGAAAGATAGAAAGGGAATACGAAAAGAGAAAAGGGAAGGAAAGGACTGAATGTAACAAAAAGTAAGAGAGGGAATCAAAAAGATTCAAGTATAAGAAAAGAATGGAACAACATAAAAGGACAGAGAAGGAAAAGAACAGAAAAGAAAAAAAGGAAAATGAATAGAAAGAAGAGAAAACGAAAAGACAAAACGGAAGAATAGGAAGAAAATGTAATGAAGAGATAAGCAAAGAGAAGGTACAAGGAGAGAGGAGGGGAAGTGAAGTATTAGGTTTCCGTGTGCAAAAAGCAGAGTGGATCGGAGGGGCGGTGGGGGCGGCGCGCCCAGAATACTCGCGACGCGACGGGCATGTTGGCCCAGCGCCAGGCCGGCTCCGCCCCCGCCCCCGCCCCCCCCACTGCAGTGGGGCCAAACCGCAGCCACTCTACGAAATAAAGCCCCGTGGAAATCACACCACCACATTCATTACAAGCAGCTTCATTAGCACAACGTATAGCTGAAATAAACAGCTAGGTGTACGGTACGGAATAGGTCTTACTCATTGAAGTTATAAGAAAATTGTGAGGAAAGTTTCCATCCTTACTTCGAAGCGTAGATAATGATAATGCACCAAAACAAAGCGCGTCAGTTTTAAGCAAGGCATCAACCCTAAACAGAAACCGTTAACAATCGTGTCAGCGATACAAAATCAGTTACCGTTACTAAATTTATTGCTAGAAGCAGAAACGAAATAACAGAAAGAAATCTACAAAAAGTGCATTCATATAAGTAAAAGAGTATTATCACTAATTTGAAAATATTTAATAAACAAAAGATTTGGTTATCCCAAACTGAAGATTTGGTTATACAAAGCGCGAACTGAAACAATTTATTACACGGTACTGGAATTCTATTTGAAATCATTTAGTGACAGTGATGGCTCAATGACGTCAGTTGAGTATGAGTACACTTATTTTTAGAAATTATATTTCTTGTTTTTTACGTTGTTTTTTTGTATTCCAATGTAAAAGGTTTCGATGTAATTACGAAAAATATTGAATGACACATGGTCAATAACACAAATAACAGACTCGGTTGGTTGTCAATCGCAGGCGGTATCCAGTTTATAAACGTCAACTTCGTCTTTTATTTCTTTTTATTGTCCTAATAACGTTAATAACTACTTCATCGCACCAACAATGTCTGTAAATAATGTCTCCCACAATAGAGAAGAATTAACTATTCGGAGGAAGGTGTTTAATAGGCGAAGGATACAAAAACTTACATCCAACCACCATTAATTTGGAGAAGGGAACAACAGTTTAATTCCAGTCATTTGTTTGATTTTATCTCCAACATTCGTCAAACAACTAACACCGGCAGCGGTTACCGTAAAGGCAACGCCGCCTATGGACTCCTTCGTGCCAGTAATTGGGAGGTTTGATTCAACCACGGTGTTAGAAATAAACAATGTTATATTGACGATTTTTCCCACTGGTATTATCGTTCCACCTTAGTCATTTACGAGAGATTATTTGCAACTATTTTATTATTTAATGGATTTTATCTTAATATTTTGTAATATGTTTACATTTTTGGACGAGGAATTTTAATTCTCGATTGAATGAACCTCATTATTTTTAGTACTTTATGAAATTTAATAATTTTTATTGCAAATTTAGTGTTTAATATATAGTATTCCTAAAGAGAGCTCACAAGAACTGTATTTATCGGAAGACTGGAGAACTACGTAGTCTAACATCATCACTGCGTTCCCTCGATGGCTGGCCACTTCTGACTTCCAAGTTTCCCGAGGTGAACATTTGCAGTTAGCAGTACTGTGGAAAATTTTTGTAGCTCTTCGTTGAAGTGCAATTTACTTAGGCATATCTTGTGATTTTCCAACAAATGAAGGGAGGTAAGTTAACATTAAAATATTGCAGTTTTTTAATATCACTGAAGATTTGAAATATAATGCAATGTTCGGTACGATATGTTGGCAAAATTTAAGATGCTGTGGAGGTTGTAATATGAGACACTTGATTGGTAGCATTATGTGACGGTTTCATATAACTACCAGACTGTTTCAATGACTGTAAATTTTCTAAAGATTGCACGGGTGAATTGTGGATTCTGTGTATTTTATACAAAATGTGGACCTACAGTGATTGTGCCGGTCCAAAGAGTGCAGTCTAATTTTTTTGTGATTATTGTAAAACAAGGTGATTTGTTAACATGGTTTTCTACTTATTGCCCATAGTCTACGTCAATAAAGCCGTTTTGTACCTTTTTGTGACAACTCCAGTTTTTTTTGCTCCATAAAACAGGACTGTCTCGTATTACTACTCGAGTTTCCAATTCACTGGTAGTGATACTATGTAGAAAAATTAAATATAAATAAAATAAAATAAATTAAATATTATATGCTATGTATAAAATCTATTAGTTCCTCAACGTTTAGGTCAATTCAACACCTTTTATATTAAACGTAGTACAACAAATTTTTTAGCTACAGTTATTCTGGCACCTAGAAGGTCCCAAAAAAAGGGTATCTCATATTCCTACCAGAGTCCCTATTATTTGTTTCTATCGGCAAATCCTTATCCGTAGTATTCGAGCATTACGTAGCTATTATAATACCTGTGAACCGAGGGCTTACAATAAGCGTAATTTAAGTTCCTTACAAAAATCGAAATTTTTGCATTAATCAAAGGCACTATTGAGTGTAAAGTAAAACTGGACACGTTTATGCAGTCATTTACATCCGAAATAGAAACAGATGGGGTACATTTTATAAATATGTGAGGAAGAGAGTAGCAAACGAGGAAGATTTGCCCGCGATCAGAGGTAACGACGGAATTTAGATTCCAGATCACGAAAAAAAGGCAAACGTTTTTCGATACATATTTCTCTATGTTCAATGAAAATGACGACGTTCCCGGTATATCAACTGGCAATGAGATAGGATCGTTCACTCTACATTCGAAAAACTATCATAAAATGACTATCTAGTTTTAGTTAATGCCTTATTTTACGTGGGCCATCAGGCCCGCTCTTCCGTCTAACCATGCAAATTTCGCTACGCTCCTTTCACCACCTAGCGGAGAAAGGAGGTATTATCTTGGGCGACGTAACAGGCGGATCTCAATTTTGCTCAGAGGCTTCTTTTAGGCTTCAGGATCTTTTACATGCGGTAAATCTACTACATGGGACAGTCTGCTTAATTTCCCCTCCGAAGGAAGGCGTACGAAGGATTTTTTCGCCCTTAAAAATCCACGGCCTCGATCGAGTTCGAACCCCCAAACTCGCGTACAACAGCCCGGTACGCTGACCGTTATACCACCGAATCCGCAAATTCTAAATCTAAATTAGTAATAAGTTAGTAAGTAAATTAGTAATCTAAATTATTAAAAAATAAATGCTGCTGGTCCGGACGGTATTTCCTCGGATATTCTCCATCTCGGGGAAAAGCCAGGATTCCTGATCTATCGCGTTTAATGGACGTCACACTAAGCAAGAGTATACCGTCCGCTTGGGAACAAGCTTTAATAATACTGATTTTCGAGGGAGAAGAGCGTGCATGCGTGGTTAACTACTGGCCTGTGAGCTTAACATGCGTCGTATGTAAACAAATGGAGCACTTAATAGCGGAGTATTTACGGAATCTCTGCAATAAGTCGGGATGTCATTTTGAAGGACACGTTTTTTGTCCGGGTTATTTTTGTGAATGTCAACTCACGACTGTGTATCAGGATATTGCAGATAGTTCAGATGCTGGTCAACAAATATAATAATAGATTTTACGCTATAAACACACGCTATAATACTCGCGATAACAATACACTGAAATTTGCTACTCGACAAACACTACTCTCATCTCTTTGTTTCTTTTGTGCTTAAATTCCATTAGCAGCTAGGTTCGACAGTAATGCATCGTTTTGTTACATTTTAAGCATTTCTCATAAATGTAAGAATTCTCATTAATGAAAATCCTTGAAACTAGTTTTTATTACATCAGAGATAATATTTTGTTAACAATTCTTGCAAAAAACGCTTATTTTCTTGCTGCATTCAAAATGCAAGTAGTAAGTAGGGTAGGGATTACAGAATTATGAAAACGTGCACAGAATTCAGTTCTCCCCGTAGCACGTCACACACATTTTTCAACTGTTTTTGACGTAAATAAATAAATAAATAAATAAATAAATAAATAAATAAGCAAGCCTTGAGTTTTGTAGATTACAGTTTATTGGTCCGCGACGGTTGGTTTCTCTCCCTCTCACTCTCTCTTTTTTTTCTCTGATTCATACGTTCTCCTTTCCGATGCGTTCAAGGGATAGATTCACACTCTGGAGTGAATGCTAGGTATCGACAACAAGCCATCGGCTTAGCCAGTTATAATAATGCATTTTATTTACATTGAAACGTCCTACTAAATTTTAGAGAATCTGCTTCGTCTGGGCATCGCCGCGTCGTTAACTTGACCAGCTCCTCCGAGGTCTTCTTCAAAGCAAATTCCAAAATAATGTCGGTTGGGAAGTGTTGATAAAACACACACGACTTCCAAAACGAGAGCCTAAGACTTCACTAAAATTTCCCTCGATTTATTTTCAACGCCTCTGCTCCTCATTTCTCTTCAGGAAAAACTGACTTCCATTAATTAAGGGAAATATGTACGTAGTCACTCGTTAATCTCTGAAAGCAATCACGTCAATAAAATTCTTGCAGATTCTTACCATGATAATCTAAAGTAAACAATCCATTTCCTAATCTTGAAATAATAAAGTCGCAACGGACATAAAACATATAATTTAATTTTACTGTAAAGAATTAAGCTTTTGTAAAAGCTTCTGAGAAGGGCAGCAAGATGAGGCAATCAAAATAAATTGAACGAGATAATCGTTAGAACCGAGATAAATATCAATGAAAGAGGTACTATTATGTGGCTATCAGTGCATGCATTACCGCAGGTTTCTATGGAGTAACATCAACAAAGCAAACAAGTTATGATACGACTTAATTCCTGTCGCTGCAGGTTGATATTTCTGCACGTGCAAGTGTATTCTTTTCGCAGAAGCGCCTGATTTGTCAGTTTACTTTGTAATCTTACCCAAAAAAGGTGTTATAATTTTTTTTTCCTGCAGTTCATAAATTACAAGAAAGGAAGGAAAATTCCTAAAGTGGAATTCAGAAGAGACTTTGCCATCTCATACCTCATAACATATAAAACAGCTGTGAAGTCTATGGGCCCAACAGCGGCCGTCGAAGAGGTCAGCGCGAGTTTTCAGAGGTCAACACTCGCAACGATCGAGCTGATCATCTACTTGGGAAAGTTAAAAATAAAAAGAGAAGGTGTGCGAATGACGAACGCAATAGTGTCGTTGCATCAAGGTGAATGAAATGTGACGTAGGTTTATGCTTTATGCACTAATTTCCTACTCTCTGACATCATAAAACTTTTTAAAAGAAGGAAATGGGAAAGGGAAATTGGTTTGCTGCTAATATTGTAGTCATTGTACCGAATAAGTGCTTATGTTTGGCAAATAAATCAATATTTGTTGAATATTTTCTCTCTCATCTGAGTATAGTTATCACCCCCAAAGGACCAGTGTGTCAAATACGTCATACCCTGCAACTGATATGTGGAATAATTTTTTTAAACATCTTTGGGGGCTTAGACTACAGTAGTTGGATTTAAGATTCTAAATACATTCAAATTTTTTTATGAAAAATAATTATAGTCCTTGGAGTGTTACAATATAATGATCAGTATTGAAAATTAAATAGTTTTAAAAGACCAGATTCGAAGAATTAGAGTATTTGGTCTGAAGAATTAGAAACTGACAATTTTATTTTTCTCTCTTCTCCAATTAGTTTTCAAACCTCACGAAATTCTCTTCTCCTTTTAAAGGACTGAAAAACATCACACGCTCACTATGTCTACCTGAATGTTTTCCTTCGCTTCTCTGCAAAATCTCCGGGGAATGTGTAAAGCCCGCCCTCTCACATCTTACAGAAGAACGAGAAGACTACATTCTGAATATTTCAAGGTTATCAAGTTAAGTAAACAGAGGGAACATGCGCATCAAATTCTGGATCTCCAGTAGCCTCTTACTGAAATTTCACATCTTTTAATAAAGTATTTCCCACAATTTGTTTCATTCTTAAACAGAAATATCCATAGTTTTAGATGAAGAATTTATTAAAATATTATTTAGAAATATTTTAAAACACAAATTGTATTTCTAATAAATTTGTTAATGTAAAAATAGTAGAGTAAGGCACGACCGTTAAACTATTAATAAATTTCTTGAATTAAATTCCTTGAATTTCATTCCGTGAAATTCTTTTCATGTTACCACTAGTCTTGACTTGTATTTTCGTAATATTACCCTTTTTAATTATTACGAATGATTACATTATATTTTCGTCATAGTGCCGGAATCTGCGATTTCGGAAATAAAATCACTCCTGGCAATTTTACAAAATCCTTTTTTAACGGAAAGTGTGGACTGTTTATTGGTGCGTTGCAAAGTGTTAGTAGTCGCAAGTACGCCTTCGTTTTGTGAGTTTCCTGTCACTGTGGTGGACGGCGTGCAAAATAAATAATAACCGGACGCGTTGCTGGTCCTGCCCGACCGGCGGCCGGGCAAACGGAGTCCCGCCTTTTGATCTCGCTCTCCGTCTGCCGCCCGCCCAGCCCACCTCACCCGCCCCGCCCGCTTCGTTCGCCTTGCCCGCCCCGCGCCGCCCCGCACGCCGCCCCGCCCACACCACCCGCGTCGCCCATCTGTCCCTCGGCATCGCCCACCCGACCCGCTCCGTCCTGTCAGCCTCATCCTCCCCCACCTCGCCCACGCCCTCGCCGTCCCGGTTCGCCCCGTCCCTTTAGGCAACACAACCCGTCACAACACCCACACGTCTCGCCCCACCCCGCACCTCACTTCCCCCACATGGCACTCTTTAACCATCCCCATCTGCCGTCGTCCTCCTCCACCCACCTTATCCCCTCTCTGTCTCTCCCTCTCTCTCTCTCTCTCTCTCTCTCTCTCTCTCTCTCTCTCAACACCTCGCCCCGCTCACTTCGTCTGTCCTCGTCCCGCCTCCTTCACCTGCTTCTTCCCGCTACGGACCTGTCTGTCCCACCCTCTCTCCAGGCCCCGCCTCCGCCCTGCCCCGCCACGCCCCGCCCCATCCCATTAGCCTCATCCCGTCCTGTCCCGCCCCGTCCGCCCCGCCCAGTCTCGTCCACCTCTCTCTCCCTGCTCCGCCTCGTCCATGGGTATCCGTATTATTCTAGATATTCATGGTAATAAATGGTAAATGTGCGAAATACCGCCGCTGGGGTAAGAACATATCAACAACGCCCAGGTTTTCAAATAGTTCACATGCAAGGAACGTGTAAAATGTATTTTACCTGTATTCACGCTCAACACAGACAAAACGACGTACTGATGTGCAAATAGTTTACAGAATTGTACTTAAGCAAGAGAATTGAAAACAGCTGCAATACTCCTAGTCATACGCAATAGTTCAAAACATTTTATGTTATAGTACTCCCAAATGATTTAATTAAACGGGACATACCCCGTTGTAGTTACACAATAAGGGTGTTACACCCCTTGCACGCGGTGTTGCTCCCAGTGGCGTGGTTAATTTGAGCGCCCGCAAAAGAGCTGTTCCATCACGGTAAAATCGTTCGCCCCCTTTCATACGCATAGATTCGCTTCATACTGATCAAACATGCATACGGGTACCCGTCTCAATCCGGGTGGGTTGGACCCGCAGTGTCCTGCAGCGGGTGGGTGGGTTGAAGGGAAGCCCGGCCTGTTCCACCCAGCGCCCTTCAGCCCCATCTGCCCGTCCCACTCCGCCCTTCCGCGCACGCGCGCAAAATAAATCGTCGGTTGCTCCGCTGCGCCCGCCGAGGGCGTCTTCCCTTTTTTCTTTTCTCTCCTAGCGCTCGCGCGGTGGAGGGCAGTGGGCAGTGGGCGGGATGAGGTCGGATGGCGAGCGGATGGGACGGCGGATGGGCGGAGGAATGGACGGCAGGTGGAGGAATGGAGGGCGAGCAGAGGGCGGGCCAGCGGGCCGGTGAGTGGGTGGGCGGGCGGGCGGGCGGGCGGGCGGAGGTTTGGGCGGGAGCAGGCGGGCGGGGGGGACGTTCTGGGGAGGACGGTGGCTGGCCGGCGGGCGGGCGGGCGGGCGGGCGGACAGACGGGCGGGAGGATGGGCGACCGAGGGCGTGAGGGCGCGAGGGCGTGAGGGCGGGCGGGCGGGCGGGTGGGCGGTGGGCGGTGGGCGGTGGGCGGTGGGCGGTGGGCGGTGGGCGGTGGACGGACGGGCAGTGGGCGGGCGGGCGGCGGAGTCCAAGGGCGCGGCCTTAGAGGATCCGTGCCCCACCAACACTCGCTCCACCCCACCAACCACGCACGCTCGCACTGCACTGCGTCTGAGGTCACAGCGAACACGTGCGGTCTACGACGGAAAATTAACTTGAGTTAGTCGGCCGAACTGAACTTTTCAACGTGTATATAGACGTTATTTATGATTAGTTAAAATTACGGGAGAAAATTGCAGAAAAAATGTAAGAAATGTGTTATTAATAGTTTCTTCCAAATATTAAGCTAACCTCACTACTTCAATAATAGTGTAAAGTTGCGTTTACAAATACATCTGTCGAATCAAGCGTATCTCATTAAATACGTCTCGCACCGAGAAGTTTCAATCATTTCCATTCCGTACCCATCAGTAATGATTTGAGGACGAGTGCCCGCTGCAGTGCGACCGCAACCTTTCGTCTGAATCGGTCGGCCCTAACATTCCCCGGCCGGACGCGCATCCCCTCTGATCGAAGCCTACGTGGGGGCGGGGGGCGCGCCGGGGGCAGAGGTCACGGGAGGGAGCTCAATCTCGCCTCCCCTCCGTCGCAATCCGCTCCGCTCAGAGCGAGTGCGGAACGGCGCCGCCGGGTATCGAACGCGGAGCTGCGGTCTCCGAAACCTCCGACCCCTCTCCCACTGAGCCGACTATTTCTCTTTCTTCCGCACTCGCCGCAGGGAAAGTTGGGTGTGGAGTCGTTACAAAAGCCACCTCCTCAGTTTGGCCGAAACACACAATTTGTGCTGTGGGAACAACTCTCTCTTCATCTGTCTGCCGTCCACCTGCCGGCCTCTTCCTCTACTTGCCTCTCCGTCATGTTGACATCGGAAATATAATGAAGGCAATGAATACGGGGAGGTGAGAGAAGGAAGAGAGGAACTATGTATATGTGTATATATATATATATATATATATATATATATATATATATATATATATATATATATAGTTTTCTCATAGTTCAGTGAAACCTATTTTAATCTTTGCGTCATTTGATTCCTTTCATAGAGGTCTAGATCATAAGTAATGACTATAATTTAACTATTCAAGATAAAAAAAATTAATTGAAAATGTTATGAAATATCAGACTACTGTACCGCGACTTACAAAATTACGATAACGATTTTCTCGAGTTCTAATTTCTTTTTCAAATTTTTACTAATTTTACCCATCATTCCCATCATCGGTCTCCCTTCACTTATTACCCCGGGCAATCGCCAGGTCTGCTTTATGACTAGCACCGGCACTGCGTGTACTGCACATTGCTGCCAACCTGTGCGTTATGAAATCACCATCGCCGTTCAAATAATCGCAATGCAGAGGTAGAAGTTGGTGTCCCGCAACATTTGGTTCCCGCAAGTCGCCGGCTTCCGCGCCGTGGTCAGAGAAACAAGCGACGAGCGCGCGGCGGAGTGAAGCCCTGGTGTGTTTGTGCGCGGTAATTCCCCTGTCGCGTTCAGGGCTCTCCGCGTCTGCCTCAGTGTCAGCTGGAAGTGCGGCGGAGATATAATGCCGGCTATATTTAGCATTTCTTTAGATCTTTGGGGCTTCTTTCTGTACGCGGGGTAAACTTGCGTCCGCGGAGCCATAACGCTTTGCAAAACAAAGCGCCGCTTTGAAAATTGTGATGGAGTGCAGAAGGATGTGTGGTCCCCGGGATGAAATTATGACCCGGTTAGTGGGCTCGTTTCACGTGTCGTTTTTATTCATCATGACAAAGCATCGCGCATTGTCATTTTGCAAGCTTGTGTAGGAGAGGAGGAAATTATGATTTCCTAATTAACTCGCGCATTATAAAGCAATAATTAGGACTTGGAATAGTCATACACTACTGCCGACACCAAGATGATACCAATTTGGGATGAACGCCGGACCCGAGATTAAATTGTAAAATAAATTGAAGGAAAATTGTATAACTAATGACACGTGTATTCAGAAATATATTACAATCATTTTATGCAAGTTTATGTTAAAATAGTTTCAATTTTTAAGGTACAGAAAAAGCATATATATTTTGAACATTTTCTATTCTTGGGCTCCTTTCCGTGCTCCAATTGGCCTTTTTTAAGAACGAGTTCAACATTCACATTGTTCCTCCGATTGCACAAGCCTTCCCTGCAACGGTAAATACTGAAATAATGTTGCAACATATTCACAAGCGGACCTGGCTGAAAAGAACGCTGGAGTTTCCACAAACGGATTGCGTGTGGCGATGGTGTTTTTTTTTTTGTTTTTTTTAAAGTAAGTCGATACATAGCAATGCAAAGACAAACGTGAACAGTAAATTATGACCCTTATAGCTACAAATACGGCACATTACCCTGTTAAATAAGTGGGTTTACAGTATGGTTCATTGCATTAGAAGTCCAGGCAATCAATCTACGCGCCGCGCCGTTCCCAATGTGCAATAGCAAGCTCCTACCTTCCACCACAAATCTGCCTCCCCCCACTACTTGCACTTGCACCGCTCCCACGGGCAGAGCTCCGGCTCTTGAGTGCACAATGGCCGATGCAGTAGGCGTTGTGCAGACCTGTCCTAAACGGTGAAACAGTAACTCCTTACGTAAACATGGAGAAACAGCGACGTTGGAACCAGCCATTGCTCCCCCTCCCATTGTATGCGACTGTTAAGGGCTACGTTTGTCCTAGTGGGGGACAGCGACGGAGAAAGAATAGAAAATCTGAAAAATCTCCAGTAAACATGACTTCAAATCTTATTTCCTGTGCCCCGCAAAGTAATAACTAAAGACCTGCACGCAGAGACAAAAGTGTCACACACGGAAGAGTACTTTAAAAACGACACAGAAATTTTCTAAAAATTTAGCATCTGTCCCAGTAATTTAAAAGTCAAATAATGTTTTAATAATAATCTTAGTTCTATATGAGTCCAATTCCGCGGGTAGATTAAGTTTATATATGAAGCAAAATAAATTAAATTTACTTGATGAAGTAAAACTTTGATGTGTATTTTAATTTACCGACAATTTAGTTGGAAGTTTTCTGATCACAAAATGTGAAAACGTTTTGATCGTGAACTATGTTTTATACGTTTTCGAAATTGCAGGATATATTTGAGGTAGTGTTTTTCTTCTCAATAATGTAATACTGTGCAATAAATATTTCTTCAGTGCCAGATACTCTAAAATATGTTCATAATCCAGAGGAATGGATTTTGTTTGTTGATTCGACAAAGGTTTGATTAAAATCTGCTCTATTTTTAAATCTTCAGATGGTACAAAATAAATATTTAAGACTTTCAGTCAAAAACCCACGATCGTATCAAACTCCATGTATCCACCAGAAACTTCAAATTGCATCAGTCTCCGAATTTATATACAACGGTTTCGAAAAGTTCTGCTCTCACCTACCTTCGTGCCTCAGCAATGCCACTCTCCACCTGGACCAAAAAGGATACTTCCCGCCATCCGATATCTTTTGCCGAAGGACTTCTTCCACTCAACATATTTCATTCTTCTTACCTCTTCCCATTCTCTAATATACCTCAACTTAAAGTTAAAATCAATTAATAAGCATTGAGCAGTACACCTTGTTAATCAAATTTGTCTGAGTATGTCCCAAATCTATTGGAGAAAATCACGCTGGTAAGTGATATAACGAACCTAAAAATTAATATGACATTTCTGGTTCGTTTTTACTGACGACATTATTTAACAATTTTCACACTGAAACTGACGTCAATGTTGCGAACCAGTGGCAGTAGTACATCTCGCGCCATCATAACATTCAAGGAGTGTATCGGAACAACTAGTCGCGTGAAACGATCGTAATTAGCACTTTATTCTCCTTCAGCGGTGGTCGAAAACTGCAGCAGCATGTTCAATGTACAGTGGCACACCTGAAATCAAGCCCTACGTCAGATCCCGCCCATTCGTAACGACAGTAGCGGGAACCGAATCTGAGAATCGACTCCGAGAACCGAATCCGGAAATCAGATTCGGGAACCGGATCCGGGAGTCGGATCCGCCGCCGGGGTGTGCGGCGGCAAGGCTTTCCTCCAGGCCGTTTATCGCGCACCGCGACCGCCCTGTCATCTGATAGCTGTCCTTGCCTCCCCGCGCCCTCCGGCGGCCGGGGGCGGAACCGGCCCCGGCGGCGCACAGTGCCTGCCTGGAAGGCGCCCGAACGCAACCCTCAATTCACCACCACAATTTGTGGTCTCTCAGCAAGGAAAGGGCGAAGTTGATTGATTGATTCATGATTCCGGGCGCTTCAACTGCTCTGGTCATTAGTCCCGTTAGTGTAGTGCATGTTCTTTTTCTCGGGAGATGACGGTGATGTTCCCTCGCTGGATGGCGAGATCAGGCGCCGATCTACCGTCGGCTAGTGGACTCTCCCAACAGCGGGGCACCGCCCCAGCAGGGACAAGCTCTAAGCTCCCGACCGGTCACCATGTGGTAGTGCAGTGCATGTTAGTGTGTGTGTGGAGTATGGGAGGGGATAGGACAAGGAATGGGAAGGACATCGCGCGCGGTTCGTGGCCTGTTTGATACGGTACTGCTCCGGCATTCGCCTGTTGATCGGAGAAACCACGGAAAACTACCGAACAGAGCAGCCGGCCGCTAGAATTCTCCTCCAGACAGCGACTGAATTCGACCTAGCTGACAAGCTACTGTCGAAAATCCTGCCGCTGTCAGGACTCGAACCTAGGACCTCCCGGTCAGAGGCGCTACAGTGACATCAGTTAGCGCAATGAGCGCAGATATTGAAAGATAACTATGCAGCCTTTCGTCACGTGAGAATCTGAGGCTTCGTAAGATACCCAGGAACTGGAGAAAAATACAAAAGCACTTAAACAGTTTCGATTTTAGAAAACACAAATATACAATCGCATTATTCCGCCTATTCTGATAGTGCGCGTACAAACTGAGTTCTTACACTCGGAGTGCCACTACTTCCAACACCATAATCGACGAGCTACGAAAAGGCTCCAAAAAAAAGACTCCCTCCGTTAAATATTTGCTATTCACGTGTTGTGTTATGTTGCAGCAATTTTTTACTTCCTCTCCGTGTATTGTAGAATTGGAAGTAAAAGTATTTGAATCGCTTCAACAAAATGGTCGTGAATATGGATCATAAAATTCGTGTTTAAGGTTGTTTTCCACTGTAACTTTGCGCACACATCAGAAGTGAAATCTATTAGTGCTGTTCCTAAGATGGTTAAAATTGGTGCAGGTTTGGAGGAGATACATGCAATTTGGAACCCGAAAATTGATTTGTTTGTGGGGATGGATGTGTCATACATAACTTGATGACATTAGAAAATTTTAATCTGAAACATGGTAAATACGTCAGGAGTAAGTTCCCGCTGTACCTTTCGAGAAATCATTAAGATATTATAATTTTGATGACAACTTTACATGAAGCTCCTATAAAATTTTCAACATTTTGTAGGACCTGGCTGATTTTTTTCATCAAACGTTTTGCTGTTGTAGAATAAATGCTATTTATAAATTTTGTATAGTTCCGCATTTCTTCTAGCACTTGTAGAGGAGTTAAATAAACACTCGCCAATAACTAGGCGGTGAGATATTTCATGTACTAAATTTACATATATGACGTTCTTCCCTGACGATGGAAACTAACACTACATGCACCAAGGTTCGGCAGATACCGTACACGAAATATCTTTGAGTTCGTCAGAACTCAAAGACGACCTGCCGAACAATAATGCATAAAGAATTGCCTATCAATCAGGGGCAAATATCATGTGAAATGTCCCACCACATATTGATTAGAAAAAAAATATTATCTTGGAACCCTCGACATAATCTAGAAGTTTGTAACATTTAGTCTGAGACATCCTGTAGTAGTTGTTGCACCCGAAACAAATAATGAAGCAATTCTAGAATACAATGTTTATATTTTGAAATAAAAATGATTGTTTCTTACCCTACCTCTTTTGTTTGGTCAACCTAACAATTTGTTTCGTCGACCTACCAGTTTCAGCAAAAAAAACAAAGTCGATAGCGCAAAAAACAATCATTTCACGCAAATAATATAAAAATTTCCTCTTTTCGCGTTTGGCCCTGGAGCAGGCCAGTGTATGTCACCGTCGCCGTCGCCATCTCCATCGCCACCTCCGCTGTCGCCGCTGTCGAAATTTCCGGGCGGAGATCTGCTGATACGCCACCGACCGAGAGAAGGGGGTGGGGTGAAATGGGGCGCGGTTTTAACCGTCGATAAAGGTTACGACCGAGAGGGGCTCCCATAAAGTTATCACGCCGTGAAACTCCTCTCCAAGTGCGCGTTTGATGTTGCGAGTGTCCTATTCAATGCCGTTACGCTTTGATAATATACATCGAATTATATTTCAGCAATTCGTGTTCCGAAAATAAGCATTTGGTTCAGATAGCTTGCGAAATTCTGTCGCAAGGTGACTGGCGGAACTTACGTCTATTGCGTTTTAATTGGGAATTAATTTAATTCTTGCACCTACATTATTGTAATTTCACAGTAGCAGAAGCCTTGAGGGTTGTTCGATTGCATGTTATCCCCGACTGAGAGTAAAATCATATTTTGAGAGTAAGTATACTCAAATTTTCTTTTTCTTTAATTTCATTTGCAATGTAAAGAATGTAGGTACATAACCTTTATGTATTCAAACTTACAATACAGCGAAAACACTTTTTCATCAAATTCAAGTACAGATGTCACTCCATGTCTCATGCGGCAGGAATAAGACTAGTAATGTATGGCACAAGGGAAAAAATATATTTTATTTATGAGAGAGAACGGTCACCTAATTCTTCCATTCGAACATTATTTTATCAATATCCATCATATAAAAAAAGAGAAACATTATTTGGGCGGCATTCTAAAAGTTCCTAGATTTCAATTACAAATTTTAAAATATTGTTATAAATTATTAATTAAGAAAAATAAATTAAATGCGTTCGTTTTCCTTTCATGTGTGAACGGGCCAATAGACTCAACTCTTGATGAAGAAGATGATGATGATTGTGGTGGTGGTGGTGGTGAATGATCATGCGGTGAATCATGCAGGTCCGGGTCAGGATCTGGGAACCTGTCCGTGACCGGGGCCGGATCCGGGTCCGGTTCCGTGTTCTGGTTCGGGTCTACATTCATATTGACAAATTATCATACACAATGAAGTCGTAGGCTTCCGCGGCCGGAGTCATGTGGATGATCTTGGCTGTCCGGGTGACGCCGCATCGAAGGCTGTGTTGCCGACTTTTCGTCCATCTTGTCGTGGTCTTCCTCACGCAGACCAGCCCTGAGGAAGACCACGAAAAGATAGTCGAAACGTCGGCAACACAGCCTTCGACGCGGCGTCACCCGGACAGCCAAGATCATCTATCATACACAATAACAGTGTGTAACCGCATGTAGGGATTTGGGACATTTTGCTTCCCTAATTAGTGTGTAACCGCTTGAGGACATTGTGCTTCCCTTATTAGTACTACATGAGTACGCAAACTTTGGAACGTCCCATTTTTTAGATTGATAGTTGTCAATTTGAGTGACAAAAAATAACACTATTTTCTTGAAGTGTTAAAAAATCTGAGATATTATAGAGATGTCTCTAAATAAATGTAACAAATTTCTCGGGCGTGTAGGTCAAATATGATCACGTCTCGTGCACATGCGAAGGACCAGTGTAGAAGGACCTAAGGTTTGAATCTCGACGATCGCGGATTTTTGGCCCTAGTTATACAGCTAGGACGAAATTTGACAGTGTCTGAAAGAGAATTCAAACGACTGGGTGGTCTGATCGGTAGTTTTCCGTGTTTTTTTCGATCAATGCCACAGACCACGAGCAGTCTTCCCTTTCTCACTCTTGTCCCTTTTCTCATCTTACACTCGCACGCACTTTCATGCCAACACTACCCCACATGCCGAGACACCGTAGGGAGCTTTGAGTTTGTTCCGGCTGGAGCGGTGCCCCATTAGGGAATATATTTGTAGAGAGAAAATCCGCAGACCGCTGTGTACTGGTGCCCGATTTCACATTCCAGTTGCTACGAAACATCGACACCTACCGGAATATAATATGCGCTACTCTTATCGGAGGTTGTAAGTTGTCGCACCCGAAAATACACAAGCTTTACTCACTATACAAGTGGGACTGCATTTTGGAAGGCAGCAAGTTTACATCAGTATTTGGTGTTTGAGGTGTCTGTCGACTTTGAAATAACTCTCTAATGAGATTACTGGTATGATAGTTATTTCTATTTTTATTACAAAGAATTATATATTTTTCGTAAACTTTTAAGAAATGCGGTTAAATATGTAGGTATGTTTCAATGTCAAGGTTGTCGTAAATACAATACATCAGTTTCAGGAAAGATGAGTTGGTGAAATTGAACAATTCATAACCCTGGAGTCTACGTATGGACAGGCTAAAGATGAAGTTCAGCCATTTTGTTTTTTCTTGCGCGCAAGTTCAGGTTTTTCGAAGTATTCGTAGCATCAAACAACATGTTATTCTTAGTCCAGTCATCTTTCGTACTTTTCATAGCATGCACGTTATTGTCAGATAGTTTTGAATTCGGTTGTTTAACAAATTGTAGTCTGCGCGAACACTATTGTTGTGGGTAACAGTAAGTTTGCCGTGCAGGAAAATCAAAAGACGTAATACTATTGTCAAAGTCAAATTACACTTTGATATACTATTGTTACGATTCCACATTGTGAATTATCAATGGAGAAATAAAATTTTCCGTATGTTTATAGATGTCGCTTATCTTTATCTGGGAGACCACAAAGGTAGATTTAAAAGTCGTAAGTTAAAGTTTCATGGCTTTCATATCATATACAAATAAACATTTTGAGATAACAGAGTACTACTTTTACAGAAAGTTTTTACGACTCAATGGCCAAAAACGTGTTATTTTATCTTTGGCTATATATGTATCCCGTGCGATTATTTACGATACGAAATGGGACACGAGGACTGCAGGTTTAATAAAATAACTTATCAAAACACCCATTATCTCCTGTCTTCGTAACTATGGGAGACAGTCTCACGGAAGTAAACGTCGAAACACAAAACTCCACATGAAGAATCCTCCAAAGCAATTCCATTATGAAAAGACCTGGAAAGACGAATGAAGTACCACGAGAGGTATCTCAGGGCATCAACTAATGTCACTGCAGTGCCTCTGACCGGGAGCTACAAAGTATCCACTCCCGATGGTGCCAGGATTTTCGACAGTAGCTAGATAGCTAGGTCGAGTTCAGTCGTTGTCTGAACGAGAATTGTAGCGGCTGGCTGCTCTGATTGGTAGTTTTTCATGGTATCTCCTATTATTCTAAGCTAATGCTGGAGCAGTACCCTAACAAAAGGGCCATGAATCGCGTGCGATCTTTTCTACCTCTTCCTTGTCCTATCCTCTCCCCTTACACACACTTACACTTACATGCATTACACTACCATACATGCTGGGAGACTGGTCTGGAGCTTAGAACTTGTCACAGCTGGGAAACCGGTCTGGAGCTTAGAACTTGTCACACCTTGGGCGGTGCCCCGCTGATGGGAGACGATTGGGCAAAACCCCATAAGCCACCTTTAGGTCGGCGACGGATCTCGTCAGCCAGCGGGGGAAGATTACCGCAACCTCCCGAGGGAAAAGCATGCATGGGAATAATGGGAAGACTAATGACCTTAGCAGTTGACGCGCTCGAAACCACTCTTGAATCAATCAATCAATGAAGAAAGGAAGCAATGAGACTTCCCCCTCCCCTGACCTCGGGCGCGTGCCACAGACGTTGCCTGCGGCCGTCGCGTGTGTCGTTCGCGGAACTGCCACTTGGAGCGCTTGGAGCGTTTCGCCGCGAGGGCGGTAGAGCGGGAAGAGGCCGCGAAGGGTGGGGTGAGGGGAGCGAAATCCGATCGTGGCGCTTCCTGGCGGACGCGCTGCTTCCGCCCAATCACGCGCTTCCTGTCACCAGCCTCTGACAGGCGACGACAGACGGCGCCTCGGAAGCATCAACGCGATGAGTCTTCATTGACGCCACAGCGACACAACACTATGGTCCCTTAGTCAGAAGACGATTATTTTCTACGAATGGATATACTCGAATTTGACATTTTAGGTAGATTGTGCGTCGCGCCGGCAACCTAACGGTGTCCCCCAGTCTTCACTTGGTTTAACTCCCACGCTCGGAAGGCTAACAGAGACATGTGGCAAATATGACGTTTTCCCTTCACCGCAACTAGCTAATTCCACCAGCCTGAGCTTTTCTTCGTCACCTATTATTTTTTACAGGCCCTAAAGCAGTTGAGAATCGCCTGACTGAAGAGCTCTGCGAACTGTTTAAGGGAGTTACAGAGCCAGCCATAAAGTAACATCATTATCTTGTGTGACTAACGACGTGTATCTTCTGACATAAGGAACAAAGCTCAGATAAGCTTTAGCAATTGCTTCATTGCGTTATGCATTGCAACAAAAGAACATTTTATTGAACAAAGAAGTTGCAAATTGTATTAAAGAGTCTAGGAAAGGTGAAACATATGAAGCACGGTAGGAATTTAAAGTAAACAAGAAATCATACAAAACGTTTTTGATATTTTGGTCCTGGGCGATAAATATGCAGTGAGATTTCGTTTTGAACATGAGCATACAACCTAAGACACAGGTATGATTCCAACTTCGTTTTCGCGAATTTTTTTTCCGTTATCTTTCCAACAATTTCCACTAATCCTTGCCAGATTCTATGTTGGTAAGAATTAATCTTAACTGCCTCATATTCTAGGATCAGTTTGTCATCGTTGGGAATACCCGAACCTTCCGGATGACCGGCGACGAAGGTGACCTTAGAGATTCCTATAGACGAACACTATTTATGTAGGGATAAGGTCGAATTTTAAGCATAGGGTTAAGACATTATAACTGAAAGGTTCGTCATGTGACACTTGGTACATTACGTTAGCTACCTTACACGTGGCGCTAATCCCTATTTTTTCCGCAGCCATACGTACTGCCAAGAGTTAATGCCTCGGGAATGTCAGTTCATCGCGTGTATTAGTTCAGAGGCATAAAATTCGACCTTATCCCTACATAAATAGTGTACGTTTATAGGAGTCTCTAAGGTCACCTTACGAGCGATTTACGTTCTTACGATATCACTAAAATGAATATCATAAGAAATTATACAATCGATGTCAAAGAACAGATGAGAATATATGCGCGCATAAATTAAGTCATCAAAGCGATATAGACGGGCAGGTCACTATGACTTAATTTTAATGATCCCGTGTTGGGAACTTATAACGCTTTTACGATTCCGTTATCACAGAATTATGCATGTAAAAAAGAAATGTTAAAGCTTACTTTTCTTGCATTCTAGTTTATTCTAGTCATTGACATCATACAACCATTCTCCAGTTGGCTGAATGACAAAAATAGTAGGGAGTCCCACAGAACGAGGATAAGTTAGGCAACGTTTGTGAAGTAAATGCGAATGATTTGATTAACTTATAAATAATTATTTAATCAATTCTTAATGGTATAATTATTTGTATCAATTATACTGTCTGTTAAATACAGGTAAAAGAATTACCTACTTTACCTATCAAATAAAAAACGTTCAAATGTTTCACACTTTTGTTTCGGAGAGCGTCATCTCATTGACAATTACAGATCTTGAAAACTACAGATAGCTCTCCCAAATATCTACACCAGCGGGAAACACAAACTTTGTCAGTTAGCTCGAAGATTAATGTTAATGTGCTGGAGAAGCGACGCAACAATCTTGCCAACGCCTGTCCTCTGTCAACGTAAAAGCGTCTGGCTAAACGAGGCTTCGGGAGTGGGCTGCATTTTTTGTAGCACAACTCTGCATGCATTTGCATCGCATCTCTAATTTTTTCAACCAACTCTGTGACGCGCTACCTCGTGTAAGTGCATGCAAACTGACGTACTTAACCCCCAGTCAACAGAAGGGGGTTTGTAAACACACACCCCATTTAGTTCCTCGCTCAAACGTCCTTAATAATTGGAAGAAATATTCATATTTCGTTAATAAGAGTTTTATTTTTTCTTCATTTTAGTGTTTTTGAAAACATGTGGAGTTAGAAGTCATTGATTGTATAGATTCCATCCATATTTATATGTCTAAAGTGATGAAGGTCGTAACTCTAATACCGGCAAAGGTGGTTCACAGCAAAAACTGATGTCACTGCAATGCCTCTGACCGGAACGTGCAAGGGTTCCAGTTCCGACGGCGGCAGGATTTTCGAAACTACCTTGTCAGCTAGGTCGATTTAAACCGCTGTTTGTTTTTTCGATCAACATCAGGCAAATGCCGGAGCAGTATCGTAGCAAAGCGGCCACGGACCTCACGCGATCTTTCCTTCCTCTTCCTTGTGCTTTACTTACTCCTTACTTATACACACACACGCGCATACATGCACCACACTAGCACACTTGCTTGGAGACCTATCGGGAGCTTAGACCTTGTTCCGACTGGGGCGGTGCCCCGCTGATGGGAGATTTCTGGTTGGGGAAAATATCCGAAAGCAGACGTAGGTGAACGCCGGATCTCGCCAGCAAGGGAAGATCACCGCCACCTTCCGTGATATAAACATACACTACACTTACGGGACTAATGACCATAGCAGTTGACGAGCCCCGCATTACTAACCAATCAATGTCATCACTGTAAGAACTTTTCATAATGAGAATGCACGTGTACAGTGCCTCATTGAAATATTTTTTTTTATTTTATTAATATAAAAATTGGTGTTACCCGTGAATAAATAAATATGAAGATGGTATGGCATGGTTATTCTCAAATTTTTAATGATTCGATATTAAAATGAATATTTTAAGATGAGAATTTTCATGGCAGGTTTGTGAGTTCTGCTTATGCATCCACGTACAATTTATTCATCCTAGAAAAAAATTACAGCGAAAAACAAGAAATCAAGAAATACAGTTGATATTTTGGTGTATTGAAAAGCTGTCTTCGATGCTCAGAACAGCCTTCTTAAAGTCTATAGGGCCATTGTTTCAAAAAAGAAGATTTTTTTTATGTTATCTCTGAACTGAACTGAATTATGTGCTTCTGATCTCGACTAAAGTAAGAGGATCTACCGAGTCGAATGCAAATATCTTTCCAAGCTGCATAAGCGGCATATGCTTCGTTTAATGGAATAGAACCTTGGTTTAATCCTCCTGATTTCCATATTATTATTATTATTATTATTATTATTATTATTATTATTATTATTATTATTATTATTATTATTTACTGAATTCATTCTATTATTTTCCTCTACCGGCCAAAGTCCAATTGCATTAATTTCATAAGGTATATAAAACGTGTTTGGAATTCTTTGCTCGAAATTATATTATTGTTTTTCTCAGAACTGTTGGTGAACCAGTTCCTACCCAAACAAGTAATGTAAGTTGAGGAACATGGGAACAAAGCCCCATCGTAGGCTCCGTATGGAACAGATGCAGCCGTGAAACTATTGTGGTTAAGGTGGCTATTAATATTAAATCTCATTAACGCCTCCCACTCCCCAAATGAGGCGCCCCTGGCGGTGTCTGCCGCAACCACAGTTCTCGCCGCGATGACCACAGTCCGCTCAGTGTGCGGCAACCGCAACAGAGGAAGGTTAAGAGCTGATGATCAAGGTTAACATGGGACACCAACATGTTGCATTCTATATGTTACATTCGAAATGTATAATGGGAACTATCTACTTTCGTCTCTTTTAATATTTTTGCTATTGTAAATATTATTTCAACAAACATCTAATACTATGACGGGGATTACTTCCACTGCTATTGCTAATATTGTTATATCAACTGTTGCCCTGCTATGCTAAAAAATTCTCTCGATATTAACACTAAATTATTAAATTTATTTTCAACTTAACCATGGGTTCGACACACAACATATTCCTTACCTGTTGCATGTGAATGCGTAATTCTATACAGAACCATTCCTGAAAGTTCTATTGATTGAAACCAATTTTCAGACTGACAGCAATTAATACAAATTATCAGCCTTTTTCAACAATAAAAATTTAACATTTATTCTTATATATTACAAATTCTATTGATCTCATGAGAATTACTTTTTCAATGTATTGTATCAAAACACCGTACGGGTTTAATATAGTTCGTAAGCTTACTACAATTCCTTATTAGATGGCTTCTCGATTGACTAGCTGAATGTTGTCCATGTAATACCAATTCTCGCGTCCATGTAATACCAATTCGTGCCTAAATTAAAAATGTTCCAGAATGTCCTCAACAATTTTCTATTAATAGGACGTTTACCACAAAATTAATATTCGGTTGCGATTTTCCCTATATGTGTTTTTCGTATGAAGCACCTACTTGCGACTGACTATATTTAGCTACTTATTGAAAAATCCTTCCATCTACGGAGCTACTCTGATATACATTCCCTCGAAACACGTAGTCTGTTTTAATTTGAAATTCCAACTACTACATTAATAAAATTTTCAATTACAATTTAATACTAGAATTCAAACAATACCAAACTCTCAAACCTCAAACTAATCATAAATTCCCGCTTCACTATCATTTAAATAATACCCAGCCTATGCTGAAAATCCGTTCCTACCTCACCAACCGCTTACGTGTGTTCCCTTCAATATTTTTCTAGAGACTGATTCCTTGCGTCCTTCCACAAGATCACGACTTTCAATGCCCTCTGTACACCTTTTGCATATAATGAGTTCGGGTCCGTGTCCATCAGCACAACGCTATGACACTAAGGATAGAATATTACATTTTGTTGATCGGTTGTCCTGACAACGCGGATACTTTGACTTCGAATTTGCATACGATGTCATTATTCCTAACGCTGGATGACGATTTTAGCAACTAAACTCAGGGTTCTTGGCCTATCACAATAATGAAAACGTTTCTTCACACTTGGCACGATACGTTACAAGAATTAACAGGTTACACGATATAGCATATTACCCACATTAGCACATTACACGTTACATTTAACGAGATGCACATGACGACATGCACATGACGTCTTGCACATGACACGCACATGACGACATGCACATGACGAGATTCACATAACGAGTTGAATATAACAAGATGAACATAACGACGTCCACATCACGATGTCCACATTACGAGGTGCGCATAATGAAATACACATAGAGAGACGCGCATAAAGAGATACACAACGAGATATACATAACGAGGAACACATAAATAGTTACACATATCGAGATATACAAAACTCGAGGTAATGCTTGCAGAAGCTCCATTTAAGTCTGTGTAAAAATCACTAATATTGCAGTACACGATTTGAAGAAATTATCCATCTGACCTATAAAGAATATTTTGCTAGTAATATATTTACTACAAAGAATACACTCTATTATTCCCAATAGTTAGAATAGTTTACAGACTTTGGTTTTTAACTCCATTTTAAAAGTAGTTTTACAGACCTTGGTTTTTAACTCCATTTTTACTTTCTCGTATTCCACGGTATATACAAAGAAATACAGTACTACTAATAATAGTAATATAATTATAATGAAAGTTATGTAATGATTTACTTTACCCGAAGTTTCCGGCATTTTCCTTTTTTTCGAAATAGACTTCGTTTTTTCTTTAAATTTCCTGCAAGAAAGAGTGAAACTCTCTTAAAAAGCGTAGGTCTGATTTTCACTGTTAATTATAAATTTTAAAAAGTTGCAATACATTGAAATTTGTTGAACCCGGTTTTACAATTATTACATAATTAAAGATAATTTTTTTCTTCATCTTTATTTCGCTCTCCACAATTATTTCTATCATTTATATCAAGTACATTTTTTAAATTCTAGTTTTCGCGCTATTTTGTGCTAAACATGGACAATATTAAAAAACATTTTCTCAAAAATTGCTCCAAATTTTCACTTTCTCGCTCTTACTTCGTAATAAGAGAAGGTATTGTAATCATGTGCCAGAAAACAGCGAATTTGTGACAAAAAACTCTTGCTGACAGGCCCTGGTAACGAAAAAGTGAATAAATTTTGTTCCTCTAACACATTGAGCAGTCAGAATCCATGTTTTGTGAGCCCTTGACACAGAAAATCGAATGTTTTAATTCAAAGTATGATAATTTGCAAAGATTGGTTTCAAAATGCAGAAAAACAATCCTATTGAAAAAATAGTGTAAATAACATATTTCACATCAAAACACAAATAGAACGTGGGCATATATCCCAATGCCATGAAATTTCCCACCAAATGTTCATTGTCAAAAACTGATCAATTTAGACCTCTTTTCACTACCTAGACATCAACCTGGTCAATTGCGACCCGCGAGCATCATAGGCACGATCAATTCTGCTGTTCTTTGGTGGATTTTATTTAACAAGTTGTGAATTTTTTTTTCTCATTGCGTATAACAAAATTATTAAATAAATGAAATTTATCATGGACTTTCATTCGCTAAGTTGCGCAAAACAAAGAAAGTAATATTATTTTCCGACGTCTGAGCCACTGCATATGCGTTTTAGCCAAATAACAGATAAAATGATAAATATGAGTCAGAACCAAAATTTCGTCTAGGTACATGTATACGGCACTCCGAAGTCCTGAAGTCCATTGCATTCGAAGAAATTTGATATGACGCCACAATGGTACAAACTTTTTAATACACCCTGCACCAATTTATACAATACGAATATTCTCCAACAAATATCCTTAACTTTTGTCGCCCGAGATCAATAGAACCAGTTAACGTCCGTAGTACATAAAATATTTAATTTTTTACCTAGTTTTAATGATTCAGATTCACTAATAAACTGAATGTTAACTTGACTCGCTTTGTCTTTTCATATTTACCTCTCATAATTTCCTTTTACAATTCCCTCAGTAAAAAATGCATTCCACTGTTTTAATATTTCCCTCTTAATCACTATCCTCTTGATCCAGGTAAGTATTCCGAATCTAATCGTATATATAGAATGCACTAACAACCAATTACGTATCAGTAAAAAGTAAAAGCATCTTTTCCTAAAGTGCGACCCTGCTATAAAGTTCCACGTCCCCAAAGTGGCCCGTGAAGTTGGTCAGGCCTGCCTGCCCTAGACGTTGGGGATATTTTATTCAGAGACATCTGCGTACAAAGGCGTGAGGCATTTTGCGTAACATGCGGTCTACCGTCCCAAACGCGTCCACCGCCGCCCGCACGGCTGTCGGCTCTCGCCCGGCAGCGCCCGCACGCGCTTTCACGGCGCGGCCACGCCCCCTCGCCCGCCCCCGCCCCCGCCGCCCGCATGGCGCGCTGGCCAGCGATTGCTCCCAGCACCTCAGATGCGAGATATCTCCAGCGTGTAAGTGGAACTCACTGTCCATGCCCAGAGCCACCAACCGGCTGAGTTGGCTCAGAGCCAGCATCACCGTCGCCGCTGCTGCTGCAGCCTCTCTGGCCGGGAGGTCCTGGGGTTGGAGCACACCGTGGCGGATTTTCGACACTACCTATGTAGCTAGGTAGAATTCCGCCGATGTCTGCAGAAAACATTCTAGCGGCCGGTTACTGTGATCAAAAGTTGTCCATGGTTTCTCCGATCTACTCCTAGTTTGTCTCCTTCCACGTGCATGCACACGTTACCACAGATGTCACAAGACCACTTGGGAGCTTATAGCTTACTTGGGACAAAGCCCCAAGTAATGGGAGATGCACGGAGGGAGAAAACTTTATGTCGATGCCGGATCTCCAGCGGAGGCTTTAATTCCCGGTTGATTGCTTGATTGATGACGTGCGCGTCAACTGCTGAGGTCATTAGTGCCGTAAGTATAGTTCACGTTTTATCATTCGAGAAGGCAGAGATCTTTCCCCGCAAAATGGCGATATCCTGCGCCGACCGACACGTCGGGTTGGTGAGTTTTCTCCCAACCAGGTATCTCCCACCAGCAGAGCACCTCCCCAGTACCTCTCTGGATAAAACAGTCATTATGATCACAGGAGTTGACGTACCACGAATCATCTATCAAAATCAGTGCTGCCGAATAAATCGGGACTTTGTCGCGAAAAATTCGCTACTGATGAAAAGGTTCTGAATCAGCTGAAATGAATTTATGCCCACTGAAAACTATGCGATGGAGCAAAACTTAAGTGCTAACCGCTGTTCCTCCGTGAATCTTCTCTTTCGATTTTTCGCTCGCATACGCCCACCCACACACTTCAAACACCTGAGCTCCTCAACAGCAATTGCTTCATTAATGTCTGACTGTTTAATGGATTCAAACAAAATAGTTCAACTGCTTTATAGAGCTAATGGAAAAGCTGGGATCTAAGCTACTGGGAAGTACCACAACTTTCACCTATTAATATTTCCTCACCCGATATCTCTGACCAGCAGAATTCAAGAATTGAAGAGAAATAATGGCAACTGAAGGCATTATGGCATATTTTGAGGATATTAATGTTGGTTTTGAGTAAATTGGTGGTTCCAAACGGACCCGATCATGTTTGAACTACCCTGTCAACTGGATATAACATGCCGGAACCACCAGCCAAAGGAAGGCACTACCCTCTGTATCTGTGAACTCTCTGTAGAAAAATAAACCGATAACTTATGGATCGTTCTGTATTTTGCTCAAAACAAGAGAATTCCGCATTCTCCTAATGTCATCGATACCTTCTCGAAGCATTCGTTCACCATCGTGCACGCACATAGCCTCGTGCCAAGATTTCAAGTCGTAAACAGCAGCATCACGCATTGCGACTCGGCGAAGAAGAACGAGGACAAGTGACGCCGCTGTCCCTACTCCAGGGGTGCACAACCTGTGATGCACGCGCCAAACGGGGCGCATTGGATGGTTATGTTACGGCTGAAGTCCGAAATATGGGATACTAGAGTTAGCCGATCAATTTGTTTGCACATTATCCAGACGTTTTGAAGTTGTATGAGTGACGATAAACGGATCATTTTGGGCGTCATTCAATTCGCTAATATCGACATGGCGCTGGCTAAAGGAAGGTGATTGAGTGTGAGGCATTTTGCGTGTTTTAGAGACGTATTTTAGCATGAAAAGTCGTAGTAAATTACGTCTTTTACAGAGGTTGTTTTATGTCAATTGCATAGGCCGAAGATAGAGTCCTCATCATAGTGAAGTTAAGATAACATAGCCGCTATCCCAAAAATAAAATTTTACACATGGCAAAGTTGTACTCTTAACTACATACCCTCCCTCTCAGTAGTTTTTGAATCGTTCATTAGCAGTCTGATCCCCGTTGATCACATAATTTCATATATTCCACTTCATCGTAATGTACATCGCAAATTCCAGCCATCATGTACAGGCTAATATGAACTTTAGTAGGCTAAAGTTCGAAGTAAGATTTGAAGCTGTTTTGAATCAGACCCATTTTGGATAATGTGAACATTTACCGTCTGATTCACGAGTCAGCCGAACTCTGACAGCCATAACACAAATTGAAAAATTTCACTAAAGTAAATATTGAGAGTCTAGCAACATCAAAACAGTGTAATTAGTGGTAAATAATATTTATATGCTGCAGTTTTAAAAATAATAAAGGATCATTTTAAAATGATAACGTCTATTACTATCCTGCTATTAAAAAGGTTATTAAGGAAATGACAGAATTCCTAGCCACCACGAAGAACAGATTAGTCCAGTTCCAACCTGATATTCCTCCAAGTTCTTATTGCACTAAAGAGTTCTCTTTTTCCCTTCGCCAATTGTGGAAAGCACAATCTTCACCAAAGTAGATTCTGGCAGCTGAGATCCACCACTGCGATCGCCACTCCGCCAATTACGTCACTGTCCATCACCAACGTCGCCAGCCGAATTGCTCACCTACGCTCCGTGAAGTCACGGAGGACCGTGAAGACACGGAGGACCGTGAAGACACCGGACGGAGACCGTGAAGACACGGAGGACCGTGAAGACACGGAGGACCGTGAAGACACGGAGGACCGTGAAGACACGGAGGACCGTGAAGACACGGAGGACCGTGAAGACACGGAGGACCGTGAAGACACAGTTGAGCAACTGGAGACATCGGGGGTGGGTGATCGTCTTGGCACCCCCGGAGATCTAACGGCGTCGATCCCCTGGCCGAAGGGATAAATGGCAATGACTGAATACGACTGACGACGTCTACGTTAACGGAGGATTACTCAACTTCGACGCCAGCTGATAGTTAAGAGAACGTTGTTACGAAAAACGAAACTGAACTATTACTAATTTCCAATGCCTTGAAATGCATTGCAGCGCAGAAATCGAAAGAAAACTATAGTCAAGAGGAACCTATGGTTGCGTTAAATACCCAGGAGCTCGAGAAAAGTGCGAAACGATGAAACAGTTTCGATTTTGACTGAAAATTGTTAATATTTGGTTGCGTCATTCTGCCAGTATGCGATGGAATTCTCATAGTCACTGCGTCACTGATTAATGTGTTTTTTTAATCCCATTTTTTTTTTGTTTCTAGCAGCATTTTATCTGCTGCAAGTCACTAGTCTCTCACTACTGACTACTCGCACTCCAAATGACACGTAGGAAAGGCTTCATTTCCACGGCGTGTAAAAACTAGTTTATGTGAAAACATGCCGGTATGTCAAAAGTGGTAAGTCAAAAGTTATATAACGCAATCATGTTTGATTAGTTTGTCATAAAAGCAATACATTGCAACAAAAATGTAGTAGTAATATTGTAAAATAAACAGAATTATGATAAGTTTCAAATTGTTCGGTTAATATTTAGATATGCTTTTCAAGTTCAAAGTGAAGTGGACGTTGAAAAGTGAATGTGTTTTAAGTAAAAAAATGCTGATACAGGGACTATATCGCCTTGCAACTGCGCAGAATTATGTAATAAAAGCTCATAATTAAGATACAATGCATATAGATAAAAACAAACAATTTATTTCCTGATGGAAGTGGACCGAAGTGGATTGGTTATCCCTGATCTGGTCCATTACGTGTCCGTTCGCACGCTTGTCTTTGAACTGGGAGCGAGCGATATATGGCTGTTGTGATTGGCCGGTCCTCTGCCGCCTCGTCGCTCATTTGTTTTCAGAAGGGGTTGGGGAGGGGGCGGCGACAGCTGCTTTTACGAGTGGTGCAGTGACGTCAGCGGCGTGTGATATACACAGATGTCTCGCCGAAAACGCGTGGTCTGAATGCCGCGCCTCGGCTGGCATGTGGCGAAAAAGTGAAACACGAAATTTCTGTGGCATGAGACCCAGAAATTCAACAGAAGTCCTTGATTCACCCAGCGCTTGAAACTGTAATTCCAGGAAGAGAAAATGCATAAAATGGTTATCTGTTACAGTTACCTGAACCGTCTTTTATTTCGTTGCCCTTGGCCACATAAATAACGATTTTATTCATGGAGATTTAATTTTCCTTGATTCAGTGGTTAAAAGTGAAATTCCGGAAAGAGCAAATTATCAAAATAGTAATGCATTACAGTTGCCTAAATCATCCCTTATTTAGTTTTTCTTGGCAACACAATCAAAGATTTTATTCTAAATTTAATTAATTTTTACGCCTGATAAATAGGTAAAGTCAATGATATCATATGGTAGTGAGCGCTCTTTAACGTACTAGAACCGTAATATTAGTATCAAGTTAATCCAAACGCTATTTTGAGCAACAAAAATTGTTCAAATAAAATTATAAAAATTAAATTTATATTTTAAAATGTTATCAACGTGTTTATACGTTTTTAAATAATATTATTGTTTATTTATCATAATAATTTATTACAGTGCGTTCTCAGTGTACTCAGTTTTTAATTTTGACAAATGCCGATAAAATAATTTTTTTTCTAAAATGGAATTAATCTTTATCACTCTAATATTGAAATATAAATATGCTCATTATTTATGTGGAATATTGCTGGAATCATGAAACTTATTTCTACAAGTTCAATATCGCAATCACTAATTATGGATAAAAACTGTGTTGTGCAAAAAAATCTTGAAGAAAGATTAAAACAACACGTAGTTCAATATTTCAGAATAAATCAATTAGTTATGAATGTGATCCTAACATATTATTGTAATAATTGATTGGTTAGCAAACCCAACCTATCGGCCTTTGTTTGGCAATTTTACAAAGTTGTGTTGTAGTAAGACGCCTTACGATACTTATTTCGTAAATATCTATTATTATTATTATTATTATTATTATTATTATTATTATTATTATTATTATTATTATTATTGATAATTTGAGACATTCTGTTACTTGCCTAACAAGTTGCGAAATCTTCTTGACATCAAATGTGGAGTAATAATTCGCCTTGAACGTAGTCAGACAAACGTAAAGTCAAGTCGTAAGTCATTTTCTTTTAACTCTATCGGCCAGGGGTTCAGCGCCCTTGGATTCCCAGTCGGTCACCCATGCAGGGACCCGCGGCGTCTCGAGCTGGTTACCCTCAGTGGCTTCACGTAGCTTGTATTACTTCAAATTGTACAAAATTGATTCCTCAGGTTAGCAACACATGCTCCATGGTTCATCTCAAACGCGCAACTTCAAAAAGAACTGAATATATCACCCATCATCAAACATATTGCCCATCTTTCCAATAATTTTTAATCCAACCTAAATTCAATAAACCGTGCAGTGCACTACCGTCTGACCTCTTTAAATGACTTCCCAACTAGAATCAAAAACAGATTCCCTTTTGAAGCGTTCTTAAACATTTTTCCATTAATTGTTCACAGTACGATCCCTTCTAGTTTCTTACACCACTATTAATGTAGTTTAGTGTTAAGTTTAGTATAATTTATAATGTAAACCATCAAAAGCACATGAAAGAATGTTACATTACTGAACTGGGTAATTTCCAAACATTCAATAAATTATAAAACAAAAAAACGAAGCTGGGATACGAAGTTCGGCACTACTGCCTAGAAGTCTCTTTTTACAACAGCAGTGCCAAAATTTACTAGTAGTCTCCTAGGAGTGTACAACAAAAGATCCCGGCATACACCTTAAATAGTTCACCAAACACAGAAAAAATAATTATGATGGCGGCTTAAAATCGAAAAAAGGAAAGAGGAAATCATTAAGAACATACAACAATACAACAACAATAAGGAGAACAAACATTGTAAAATGACACTAACTTAAATATAAAATTACTCGTATAGTAACGTAAAGTCAGTCATTTAGTAACGTTCTTGCTCTATAATGCGCCTTTGGCATTTGACACCTCTTTCGCAGAGAGATGAGAGTTCAGGAATAGACTATGACAACCCCAGCCGGGACAAGCAATAAGCTCAAGACTATTCTCCCGACAAGTCCGATAGTGCAAGTATGGGTGTGTTGATAAAGGGAGAGGAGGGGGCAAGGATGAGGAAAGAAAGACTTCCTATTCGTCACGGTACTGCCAGCATTGATGGAAAAAACTGAAAACTAACGATCTGAGCAGCCAGCCGCTATAATTCTCCTCAGATAGTAGTTGGAGACATTTCACCATTTCTCTCTCATTTTTCTTGCGGGGACGTTTCAAGGGCAGATCCTCTCCACATTTGCGAGTGCATATAGTGCCGCGTTCGTCCACTAGGCAGCGCCACACAACTAAGCATGAGTTACGCCGCACGGGGCTGCGTCAATATTGAATGTCGAGCAGATTAGTGTGGCTCCCATTTGCAAACCAAGCGCAGTGCATTACACGTACTTGCCAGGCTCAAGCGCTCTTTCAATATTGCATCAGCCTGATGCTTGGTGGTGATTGTAATGCACTAATTATTTTAAAAGTGCAATGGAACCTCGGTTTCTGCGATTAATCTGTTCGAAAAGTGTAATGAAACGCGAATGCACGAAACCTGAAACATTTCTCATCTATATTTATAAAATTAGAGTGTCTGTGATTTCCAATTGTCTGCTTTTTATTATCACATGTGCATATTTAGAGGACATAAAATCGGAAGCGGTAGCTCAGTGCATCAATTGATGTCACTGCAGCGCCTCTGACCAAGAGATCCTAAGTTCGAGTCCTGACGGCGACAGGATTTTCGACACCAGCTTTTCAGCTAGGTCGAATTCAGTCACTGTCTGGAGGAAAATTCTGGCGGCCGGCTGCTCTAATCGGTAGTTTTCCGTGGTTTCTCCGATCAACACCAGGCGAATGCCGGAGCAGTACCCTAACCAACGGGCCACGGACCGCGCGCGATCTTTCCTCCCTCTTCCTTGTCCTAGCCTCACCCTTTACACACACATGCACTACACTATCACATTCCGGGGAGACCGGTCGGGAGCTTAGAGCTTCTCCCGGCTGGGGCGGTGCCCCGCTGGTGGGAGAGTCCTGGTTAGGGGGAAACCCCATTAGCCGACGGTAGGTCGGCGCCGGATCTCGCCATCCAGAGGGGGTAGAGCACCTCCATCTCCCTAGGAGAAAACATGCACTACACTTACAGGACTAATGACCTAAGCTGTTGACGCGCCCGGAATCACTAAACAAACAACCAAATAGAGAACATAAAAACAAATTCAAATGCTTTTACAAAATTTGTCTGTTGACCCGGAGTAACCTGTGGAACGGAAAAATAGAATTAGATGCGATTTTCACTGAGAGGAATAACTTAATCAACTTTATCTCAAATTATTATTTTCTCTAACATAAAAGCAAAATGTGATTTGTTTATTTTTATACAAATCTACGGTTTTACCCCAATACAAATGATATTTTACACATGACTATCACAACAAGAGAAAAGTTATTGTATACATGACATTTCGCAAAACCATTCTCATGTTTCCTGCCCCCAAAAGCAAAATTTAAGTGTATACTCATTCAGTTTTTTGCGAATATGTCGTAAACGAAGAGTACAGTAATCGAAGTGAATCGAACATATCTTAAAGCCCATAACATTTCTAATTCAGGCATTTTCTTCACGTAATTACACTTTGAAACATTGAAGGCGTCCAGCCAGTCAAAATCAAAATCAAAAAGGCCTCCAGCCAGTAACTCTAGGCAAGATCGACCGAGGAAATTTAATTTTGGAAAATATCCTACGAAGAGTTATGTCTCTTTCTCAGTGGTATTTATTGGTCCACAATGAGTATTTCCATTGAAATTTCTTAGTCGATTTTCCGTAGCGTTACGTGTATATTACTCAGTATTCGAGAAGGCAAAACGCGTTTCCTCCCTATCTTTACCGAGAGAAATGGTGATTGAAGAAACTCAGGTGGTTGTAGTCATCGTTTGATAGATTCAATTATTTATTAGCGTTTCCTGGTGCGTCGACTGCTACGGGCATTAGTCTCGTAGTTGTAGTGTAGGTTAATATTACAGAGGGTGGTGTACCTTCATCGACGGATTGCGAGATCCGGCGCCGACGTTCACGACGATTTGCTGAAGATTTCCCTCCCCAGGTACAACCCCCAGGGTGGCACCGCTCCTGCCAGGAGAAGCTCCAAGCTTCCGGCATGTGTGTGTGCGCGAAAGTGTGGGTGAGGATAGGACAAGAGGAAGAAAAGATTACACGCGGTCCGTGGCCCGTTTGTCATGATACTGCTCCGGCATTGACCTGGTGTTTATCGTAGAAACGACAGAAAACTACAGATGAGAATAGCCAGCCGCTAGTATTGTCCTCTAGGAAGCGACTGAACTCGACCTAGCTGTGTATCTAGTGTCGAAAATCTACCACCGTCTGGACTCGAACCCAAGGACCTCCGATCAGAGACCCTGCAGTGCCAGCAGTTGTGGCACCCAAGTAACTCAAGGTGTCGGTACCTGCCGCTCGCACCCGCGTGCAGGGCGTCGTGCCAATTGGAAACTGCGCGCAGATCAGAGTGGTGGCCCGGGGGTGGGGGGTGAGGGGCGGGGCTATATGCGCGGCGGGGGCTTATGCTTCATCCCCGTATTACCTCCCCCTCTCAAATTAGCATCCCGCCTCGTCTGGGGATTCCAAGAGGGGCACAATGGGCGGCAGAGAGCTCCACTTGCTCCTCAGTGAACGGGGTTTTATGTGGTGCTGCAACGTGATTGTCCAATGCGATACATTTATTTCGATGTTCTCCTTTACATAGTGATAATCGGGTTCTGGAAGAAGAATCTATTTACACTGTTTAAATCATTTACTGGAATACGAAGTTGTGAAGAAAGTTGTTCATCATCAAACTGTGTTACATTTAATTATGCATAATTAAAATTGTGAAAATCAATTATAACTTTCTCTATGTAAAAATCATTAAACGATGAAAACATCAAACACGAACTATAATATATAAAAATACGTCATAACAATTAAAATAAAAATTAAAAGACCCTTACACTGACCACAAATATTGAAGGTCTATCTTTTTATAAAAATAATTCATTCCGAGGTAAATGAGATAAACAAGATGTAGGTGCCCTCAACTCGCAGGGTAGAAAACATGTTTTCCATTGCATCTTATACAGACGACACACAGATATACTTAATGAAGAAAAACCTTTCTTCGAAATGTCTTTTCGCAATAATTGGTTAAAACTGTCTCATTAACTTTTCCTTTTACTACCTGATAGACCCTAATACCGAGCGAAGTGGCTCAAAGCGTAGCATGCTAACTTCACATTCATGAGGCCTGGGTTCAGTCCCCATGCCGGCCATCCTAAGCAGGGTTTTCGTGGTTTATCCCGGTCACCCAGACGAATGCTGGGATGGTTCTACTGAAAGGTCACGAGTGGAAACCGGTGTTGCTAGACGAATTCGTTAACTACGTGAAGTGACGAAGTTTAAGCGAATTCGAGTCACCGCAGGTTCCTGGTTGGATGACCGACTAGGCACCCCGGAATCTAACGGCACCGAAGCCAATTGCCCTTTACGGGTCGTACAATGGCTAAATACAAAAACAAAAAGTTCCTTATTAAAGGAGAACTGAATAAAGGATATTGTATGATTTCAGATACATTGTTTCGATTACGTCGTGTAGACCTTGTCTCACTTTACAGTGCACTTCGTTAAACAAGTATATCTGGTAAGTAATTAATAAAAAAACGAAAATTACTTAAAGCCGCGCACCGTTAATATAATATACACACCCGTCTCACATTTCAATACAAACAAGAATGTTGAAAGCATTTAATTGCACAGTGAGCGCTATATTAAATTTCAAATGGTATTGGACGTATAGCGTTACGCTTAAAACGAAACCTAACTCAAGAACAACTCATGAAAATGTTCCAAGCCATTAGTCGAGATTAATAACAATTCTGAGTAACATATGAGTACTGATAAACATTGCCTTCACTTCCACCACAAGCAGTCGGTTTAAAAAGCATTACTTATGAAAACTGCAAAATAAGTTTTAAAATAAAATGGTGGCAAACTCTGAATTAACACACAAAATTTTCTCACAACCACTTATTGAACAGGACTGATGCTGATAACTGCAATGTATGCAAGATTTCTCTTTCAGTAGAACATTTGTTTGCATGCCCTAAATATGAAAGTTCAAGAAACAAGTACAATTTAAGTTCTCCTAAAGACCTCAATAACAAAGAACAGTGCATTAAATTCATTTGCTTTATAAGGGAAATTGAAGTTTATAACAATATTTAACCACATATGTATAATTCTGAGTTACTGTGTTATTTTGTACTGACTGTGTAATTGTAAATGTAGTCACTAATAACCATATGTAGTTGATGCGACTTTAAATAAATCAAATCAAGCATTTACCATTACGTTTTCTTTATTCTGTGACAGGTCGTTCTGCAGCACAGCGAAACATTGTATAAGAAGGCGCAGTTTCGCCTCAAAACGCCTGGTTGCGGCCCTGCCCTACAGAGGAGTCCATCCGGTCACTCCCTCCCTCGCGTCTTGGATAACAAACGGGCCGAGAAATTTCCAGAATTCTGACGCACCTTACGCAGTTGGCCACTTCACAATATTCGGGGAAGCCTTCACCACGTGAATAGGAATGACCCACCCCATTTCGGAATGACGCAACATCAACATTGTCCCTTCAAGACAGAGCGATCGCCAGAGAGACAGGCGTTGACTAGAGTTCGGAGAAAGCGATGACTAGCATTGACGTCAAGGCACCTGCAGACCGTACGTTCCGCACGACCGAATGCGGAGTTTGTGTAAAACTGTCACACAGAACACTTCGCACACCATGAGACTGTCGGTGGCTGTTCACACCTTCGTGTACAAACCGGCGTGGCGAGGCGATTTCGATTCACCATCACCGCGTCCTTCACCCCGTCACCTGCTACCGAGGGCGTTCACCACTCGCTATTGATTGATTGATTGATTTGCCCGTTGATTGATTGATTGATTGAATGATTCCCGGCCCGTCAACTGCTAAAGTAGGTATTCCAGTTATTGCAGTGCATGTGTCGAGCTCGAGAGGTGGCGGTGATTTTCCCACCGCTGGATGGTGAGATCCGGCGCCGATCTATTGTCGGTTAACGGGCTTTCTCCCACCAGGTATCTCCCACCAGCGGGGCACCGCCACAGCCGGAACAAGCTTGCAGCTTCCGACCGGTCTACCGGTATGTGAGGTAGTGTAGAGGATGTTAGTGTGTGTGTTAGTAAGAGTATGAGTAAGTAAGATTATGGCAAGGACGAGGAAGGAAAGATCGCGCGCGTTCCGTGGTCCGTTTGTAAGGGTACTGCTCCGTGATTCTCCTGGTATTGATCGTAGACTACGGAAAACTACCGTTCAGAGCAGCCGGTCACTAGAAACCTCCTCCAGACAGCGGCTGAATTCGACCAAGCTATCTAGCTAGTGTCGAAAATATTGCCGCCGTTGGGACTCGAACTAGGCCATCCCTGACAGAGGCACTGCAGTGACATCAGTTCGTGCCCTGAGCCACCTCTCCCGGTATCACAACTCGCCCTGCATCTCAGCCCTTGCTGCCTTAGGGAGAAATTCATCCCCAAAAATATGTACCCTCGCCCAAAGAAACAAAGCTAGCGATCCACAATGAATGATAAAGATATATTTTGCGTTCACAGTTTAAATCGTTCGTAGTTAAAAGTTTGTGGTTAGCGAAATAATTTTTCCTCTTTGAAATGGTCGGAGCTTGTGCTCTACAAAATATCAAAATTAGTGGGGTACGACAATAACACGATTTTTTACATTAGCCAAATTATCGTCGAGGAAAACATTACAATGTAAAAAAAATATTCTGACGAACTTACAGAATTTTTTACAAAGAAATGAAGAACATTTTATTAAGTGGAATGAAAAAAATATCATAGCCAATTTTGAATATTTTGTGTCAAAATATAAAACAATCCTAGTACACAATTTCTGCTAGTTATGAAAGAAAACAATGTTATTTCAATTAAAATATAAGACTAAATATAAAACGAAATATAATGGCTACACATTCATTAATACGCATTAGTTTTAAAATACACTAAGCTAAATGTGCATATTTTAATAAGATACGCCTCTCTTCAGGGTGGCGTACATGGATATTTAAGTGCCACGGTAGCAGATGTATGAAATGTGATATATTAAGCAAATTGGAGAATTTTATTTGCCATCTGGTTTTCTTATAGAAATCTATTCTAAAAATTAGTTTTAAAATAAGGTTATATACATTTTTTTAAAAAAAGCAAGTAGTTTTTGTGTGATATTTCCTTAAAGGGAATTTATAATTTTTTTCTCAAAAACAAATCCAATGATTTTCTTTCAACAAGTTTCTCGCAAAGGAATCTTCAAAAATGTCGCAGGTCTCATTTTCGTTCAACTCTCCACAGTCTCGAAAATTGCAAAAGTTATTGTATAAGGTGCGAAAGTATGTGCTATTGCATCATCACAAGTTCTATTCTGTTATTACGGGACCAAAAAATGGAGAAAAAGTGTAAAGATATATTTTAGACGCCGTTAGGCAGTGGCAGTGAAAACCGCAATGCTATCCCATACGAAGGAGACTGGGAAAGTTACTAGTACCAGAAAGTCTACGCCATTTTGTAGCACCACTACTTTCATTCTATTTTATACTATGTGATAGTTTACGAAGCTTGTGAGATACATCTGTAATGTTGCACAATTGTCTTTTTTCTTGACTTGAAATTTTTTGTTTATTATTTGCATGTAACACACGTAGTCATTAACTTCAATCCATTTACGTCTGTAAAATAAATTTTACAAACGAGTTCAGAAAGTGTTTCCCCAATTCGCATATTAAAAATGAACCCGTGAGAAAAACTGGTTATTCGCGCAGGTGTCCATGTTGTTTGTCACTGGAGTGTAGCGATGTCGACAAAAGGGTGCGAAAATCATCTTTTTCGCGAACTTGTTACGTATCGTACTATTGTAATATTAAGTTACTGTTACAAATAACATAAAAGATATCTTCATAACAAATATTATAACAAAAATCGTAACAAAAGAGTGTCTTCTGTAGTAGCACTACTGAATTGATTGATGTTTCGGGACACGTCACCTGCTATGACCAGCAGTCCCATAAGTGTAGTACATCTATTATCGCGGAAGAAGGCGATGTTCCTACACGCTAAACCATTTGATTCGGCGCCGACCTATACAACAGTTGGCGGGGTCAGCCTCCAGACATCACCGTCAGCTCCAGCCAGAACAAGCTGTAAGCTCCCGACATTTGTGGTTGTAGTAGTGCATGTATGTGTGTGTAAGGGGTGAGGACAGGAGAAGGAAGAGGAAGAAAAGATCGCGCGCGGTCCGTGGCTCCTTTGTTAAGGTACTGCTCCGGCATTCGCCTGATGTTGATCGGAGAAACTACGGAAAACTACCGATCAGAGCAGCCGACCGCTAGAATTCTCCTCCAGAAGCGACAGAATCCACTAAGCTATGCAGCTAGAGTCGCAAATCCGCCACCGTCGGGACTCGAACCCTAGCAGCCAGAGTGGCTGCCGAGACTGCGGCAATGCTAGCTCTGAGCGCGGGTGTGAAGGGGGCAGGGCGTTGAGGGGGGCGGGAGAGGCGGAGGGTGGGGCAGGGCAGTTTGCGTTGGAGTTTCGCTGGGGCTGGAGTTGCCGCCTACCTGCAGCGCAGAGATAACATTGGGCGGCGTTCGCTGAATAGGACGCCCCGGCCCCGCTCCGCTCCGCCCCTCCCGCCCCCGCACGGTCTGCCGGACGCCCGCCCGCCCGCCCGCCCGCCCGCCCGCCCGCCCGCCCGCCCGCCCGCCCGCCCGCCCGCCCGCTCGGCCCTTCGCCCACTCGACGCGGCGCGGCGCGGCAGGGCGGGGCGGGGACAATTAGGCAGCGGTCCCTCTCTCATTTTCATATTTCATTTTCTCATACTTTCATTACTCCCCCTCCCCCTTCAGTCTAATTCCCTCTTCCCGCCTCGTCTCTCTCTCTCTCTCTCTCTCTCTCTCTCTCTCTCTCTCTCTCTCTCTCTCTCTCTCTCATTTCATTTTCATACTTCTCATTTCTCTTATATTTTGCCTCAACTTTCACTTCAAACTCATTCCCCTTCAATCCTTCCTTATGTTCCCTTTTGTCGTACTTCCAAATTCTCTTCATATTGCTCCAACGTCCTCTTCAGTCATATTCCCTAATCATCTCCTCCTCTCTCATGTCTTACCATCTCCTTCTCCCTCATCTCTTGCATGTCTTTCAATTTCATACTTCATACACTTCCTTATTTCCCATGACCTTCATTTCAGTCTCATTCTCCTTCCTAATTTTCCTCTCTCTTTCTCATTCACTTTTCTTTTTATTCCCATTTCTTTCCTCATTCTCCCTCCCACCTCCCCATCAGCCTCATTGTCTCTCCTAGTCTCTCTCTTTCGCTTTCCAGTTTTCATTCTTCTCATTTCTCTGCTAATTTGTTCTTTGTTCTCATTACCTCCTTCAGAGTCCCTTGCATTCCTTTTCCATACTCACCATTTTCTTAATTTCCATCACATATTTTTCTCCTTCCCCTTTCTCCCTCGTTCTACTTTCATCACATTTCCCTTCTTTCGAACATTTTCTGATTATCTTCTTAAATGACTCCGGCACCCTCTCCCTTTTCCTTCCACTTACTTATCTTTCCCCCTCTCTGATCTGTCTTCCCAGTTCACATGACGTCTTCCCAGTTCTTATCTCTCTTCTCTATCAAATCGTGTTCTCTCTTTCATAGCTACAATGTTTACGTAATCTCCTACCCCTCGATTTCTTTCAACATTTCATTACATCTTTTAAATCTTTGACCCTACATTCTTTTATTTTTATTTCCCATTTCTTCTCCCGCATTTTTGCATTTTTTGTTCCATATTTCAGATTACTTCTCGCCTCAAATTCCTTCATTTGTGACATCTCTCTCCCTCTCCCTTCCTCTCTCCCCCTATCACTCTCCCTCTATCTCTTTCCGTTTTCTCCTCTCTCCCCTCTAACTCCTCCTCTCTCTCCTTCTGGGTATTCTGATCTGTTTCTTTCCCACTATTTACGGTGAACAATGGCTTTGAAATGACAAAACCTTACCCCGATTTTTCACAGCCGAAATCTCTTATGAATTTCATTGCAATTTCCATAGACCTTTTCTCTGACTTCCGCTTGCTTTGATTCCCTTCTTCTCGTCGCCAAACCCCCACTCTCACACGTAGCCCTTTCTGGGCCGCGGCTGCAGCGAACAGCTTTCAGCGACGTCCGGCCCAGGCCCGATTGCGTTCCGCACTCAATTCGTTCTCATATTTTGCTCCCTCTCGCGGCGAGAAAAAGAGCAGCGAAATTCTCTCACACAAACTGCCTATTTTGGACGCGTAACAGCTGAAGAACCAGCCTCTTTTCTTTTGAAAGACCAACATGTGTCATAATCCAGTCAAATGGTAGAAAATAGGAGAAAGATTTGGTGCAGACTTAGGTTTTCGTAACGTGGCGTCTGAGGGCGAAATTCTCTTACACAAACTACTATTTTGGACGCGTAACAGCTGAAGAACCAGCCTCTTTTCTTTTGAAAGACCAACATGTGTCAGAATCCAAACAAATGGTAGAAAATAGGAGAAAGATTTGATGCATACTTAGGTTTTCGTAACGTGGCGTCTGATGGTATTATCTTCATGATGGAATATGGCACGACTTCTTGCATCATTCTTGGTCCTGTCGCAAGATGTCGCATGAACGCGACCGTATCAAGCAGAGCTGCAGATCAAGCGACTCTAAGGGCACGACCGAGAAAGACGCGAAAAGCCGTGCCATATTCCATCTTGAGGATAATATCCTCAGGCGGGTGTCCCCCTGTCTTACTCTCTAAATTCGAAATATTTCTCCTTCTAGATTTGTTCTTACTTGTGCTTGGCCGTGTGTATAGATTTGTTTTAAAATGCTAATATAATTGCTGGTGACTCCTTGATTCTTGAGCGCTTGAAGTTTAAATGAGTGTTCTACACAGTGGAAAGCCTTCGTAAAATCAAAAAATGCTATGAACAATTTTATATTAAATTCTTGTGCTTTATCGAAGATCAGGTTCAGACCTTTGACTGTTTGCAGGTGGTCTTTAGTGCTGAAGTCTATTTGCAAACCTGCCTGTTCCGGTGGCTGCTGTTCGTCCAGTATTTTGGTCATTCTTCTTGTCAGGATTTTAGAGAAGAGTTTATATATGTTGGATATAGAACTAATTGGCCTATAGTTAGTGAGATTGTCTCTATTACCTTTCTTATGAATGAGTATTACGGTCCTTGTGAACCATTGTAAGGGGAGTTCCAATGTTAGGAGTTCGTAACATGTCATTAAACTCTTGAGTACAGTTTACACATATTTGCACTTACACACTTGAAAGTGTTACATATTGTTTCACCTACCACAGTTCTTTACGTATTTCAGTCTGTTACAGTTACATTTATTCTCCTAAATTTGTTTATCTTACCACAGACTTCAAACAACTAACCTTAAACATGAGCCTAATAAACTAATTTCACAGATCGTTCTTTCTTAATAACTCTATTGTATATAACATAACACTCGGTTCTCATCGCCAATTTTGTAGTTACAATTCTTCTCCTTTTCTCTTCCACCATAACTTATCTTGAGCCATTCTTATCAATTTTGTTCCTACTATACACTGTATCTTTGTACACTTGTACCTTGTCTTCTGTCTTTTCCACACACAGATCCCAAGAAGAGGAGACTTGTATCCATTCTGGTGACGTGTTCTCCCTTTTATATTTTAGTTTCTTGGCCATTACTAATTCAATCGTCAAGGAATTTGGCCCTTTATCTTATTGTTTCGTTGCTTATTTTGTTGTTTAATGTGTATGTGTAATATCTTCCATTCGAGTTTTCTTTGACAGACAGTGAGCTTCCTCTTTTGTTTCTGTGTCAGAATAGGTTTGTGCCCCTTATAACAACAGTAGAACACAACTATCCATTACAGATTTTTCTCTTCAATTTTCTGTGTTTTGTCTAAAATTAAGAATGAAAGTGACCAAAATTTATTCCAGACCTGGGTTATTCTACTTTCTATTTCCACGTCTGATCTATTTTCAAATAAAACCATTTAACCTAAACATATTTATTGCCGTTCTTAATTTTGACATGGAATATCGCCACATCTTTCTCTTTATGATTTTCATGTTCTGATATTATCAAAAGCTTGAATTAACTTGCTCCATGGAATGCAATAATCTAGAATATTGTTGGTGCATTTTTACCCATGGTGGTAAGTGTAAGCTTATGCATAACATTTTTAATATGCTTCGCCATATCCAATTTTCGAACAGATTTAATAAAAGTATTCACATACTTCTACATACGTATAAGCCGCGTGCTTTTGAGTGTTGGAAATACTAGGGATGTTCCGTGGATGAAAAATTTTATCGGATACATTCCATCGGAAACACGGTGTGATTATGCTTGTTTGGATACATTAATTATTTTTTAACATAGCGCAAAAGTTATTTTAACCTAAAATGTTACAATACTTAACTCTCAAAATACGAAAGGGGGTTCTCTAAGTAGTTCCGTTTATTTTTATTTATATTTTACAAAAAAAATTTCCAAATGTTTTGAGAAATGAATTAATTGTTAAGTAAGGCTACTTTTTGTTTGGTTGACAAGAGGCTAGCTTATTTAGCATGTCGTAATTTTTACAAACGTCATTACAGAGCAAGTGAGACACACTCACGCCCGACAATACGTTTTAATTGATGTTGTATCCTATTAGTTTGCAATATCACTGTCAGTAAAGAAATCTCTAGTTGATTTACAAATGTTCACCCATGTACGCAAAGTAGTATACTGTATTGAAAATATTTTGAGATACTCGTATATTGGGGGGGCTGCAAAGCAAATTCAATCAGGAGTGGACAAATTACAAAGACAGCTTATTGCACAGATCAATAAGCACTTAATTCATTAAATGTTAATGATAAAATTGGCGGCAGAGAGGAAGTGGCCCTGTCCAGAGTAATGTCTGGCCATTCGAAACTATGATATCTTAGTAGCAAACTTGACCTCCATCACATCCTTAAAGTATGTCTACTTAAAGTTATCTACACTCAGCAAAAGATCAGTTAATTTAATCAACTTTTCTAAAGCCATTAATTTATATTCTGATATTTAAACCCACTGTACTCTGACCCTTTTCTAAAACTGATTTACTATTGGATAATTTATGTTGCTAAATGAATTTTAATATTATTTTTACACAATAGTACTACAAGTATGTGCAAGCTTTATTTCTATGCACAACGTTAATTCCAGAGGTAAACGTTTAACTTCCATGACATTATGGAATACCAACAGAGAATTTGTATCACTGAATATACTTTACCCATTAAATACTGTTCTTTACTTTTACAACATAAATCTTTGAAGCAAATATTTCAGTTTTTTTTTCACAAATAGCATATTCCAATTTCGAACGTATTTTCATTTAATTTAAAGCAAGTCACAACGAACAGGCTGAGTAAACTTAAAACTCTGATCGTCTGGGAGGTTTATAGCTGTGCAATTCTATAGCGCACTGACATCATTAGAGCCACGTAAGTAGGTGACCAGACAAACATGTGGAATCTCCAACTGGTCCTCTGCTCATTTAAACGGAGACGCCACTATATTGACGAGAGACTAAATTTTATAAAACAATGCATAAAAATGGCTATAGAGTAAGTGTTAACGCCATGAGAGACGTATCATAAAATTACATTTGTTTGGTATTTGAAATATTAATCAATCAACTAATGAATCATTAAAATGGCACTTATGCAATTTTTTATTCAGTTCAGTCAAATTTAGCACTACCGGTTCAAAACATTTTTAAAATATGGCGCTTTTTGAGAAAATGTTTCTAAAATTACCCTATTTCTCAAAATTACGCGAAAACTTCTAATATTGTCAAAAAATAAACAGGATATTAATTAAAGAGCCAATTGTGGAGAAGAAACTTTATTCGAAGAAATACTCTGTTACTTCAATAGAAAATTGAAAAGATTTCAAAGTGGCAATTTTTGAAAATTTAGTGTTAACAGTGAAAATCAAAGTAATGCAATATTTACAAGTGAATTTTTTGTATACTTGCAAAAAAATTAAAGTAACTTTTTCCACTTTTAACCCCTTTTTCGGTATCAGGGTCCCACAAAATGAGTCGTGAAGCAGACACGATACTTGCTGCACAGACTTTGTGTTTAATGCTCTGTCAGATTCTACTAAAAAAAGAAAATATAAATGTGTACGCATTTAATTCTCAAATAAAAATGAGTTTTGATTCTACCTCCAATTTGTGTGTATGTTTCTCATTAGTGGAACTTGAGAGCTCAATAACTCCACCCCTAGGAAAATATGTCACCTAATATAGATAGGTTTAGCACACCCACACATTGAGATTATTGTATATATATTGTTCATTACCATAATGTTACAATACGACCAACGTGTAGCTCAAGGTCACAAAGCTGCAGCTATTACTGCTGTAAACTTTTGAGCAGTAGACTACATTGAAGAAAGATCTCTATTTACTTAGTCACGAAATATTACGGCGTTTGATTTCATCTAGTACAATTAAATTCATCTATTTATTAAATATTTTAACCCTTTATTTTTAAAAATACTTTCAGCTTTGTCATTAGTAAATTTGTGAATTTACGAGAATTTTGTAATCAACAGTATCTAACAACTTGATCACTAACTAACGCTGTCTCTCAAAATACAATTTCAACTTCTGAAGATGAAATCAAATTCAAGAACTCGAAACGTTGACAATGTGTATAACATTTAATCAACGAATAATTATGACAAACACTCTATATTAACCTTTTTATCTAAATGTGTTGTAAAAAATTTTTAATAAAATAAAATCCAAAGAAAAAATAAGTGCTTAGGACAGTCGGTAATAAAAATTGAATATATTTGAATAGAAACTAAATAGAACAGATTGTTAAATTTACAATTAAATCACACAAGACACAATACTTCCCATAAAATATGGCGCCGATAGTTGCCAAAATAAAAGAAAGTGCTAAAACAATGATATTGCCGTGTGTATTCAAATAAATAAAACATACATATGTTTTGCAAAACGAGCTAATGAATGAATACATGAAGATTTGACTGATGACACATTTGATTCAGTAAATGAGGGAAAATAGTTACTCACCCAGCGACAAGCTAGTCACAGCCATTGTAGCACAAGGAATAAGCAGCAACAGTGAGGGCAATGGGCTGTGAACGCTCCCTCCATACCTGAAAAAACATCAATGAAAATCACTTCTACAGCCATCCAGGTTCCTTTCCTACAAATGACAAAATCATGTTAAGGACGATTTTCATTAATTATTATCATTTGGTTTTTCTAGCAGACGACTGTTGGATTGCATTAGACCTATCGGTCTACTATTTTTAAGACAATCGAAGTGGAAAAATATCTAAATAAATTCAGCAGGAATACAAATTTTCATTTATTTTTTTTAATAACAAAATTAATTAATTTAAAGTGTCAACGATTGGAGAATAATTTTTTTCTTTTCTATTTTGGTCTGAATCTACAAAACAGGAAAATTTCACATTATAATTTATTAAAAACTTTACATACGATACAGTAAATGTGTAACATTAAATAAACTTTACGTAACATAGAGTAAGTAATTTTATTTGTCTCAAAAAATAATTAAATTAAAGTATAATATTTTTTTGAATGACAATAATTGGAAAGTAGAAAATTACGTCCTATGGAATAAATGCTCAGTAATAAAGATGAGCAAAATTATTCGAATCTAAAGCATGGAATTTTGAAGCCTTTTTGTCGTTATTTTTGTTTGAAATAATTTACAATCAAATATTTTTAAGCAATTACAATTCTCGTTTATTTTAAATTGGAGTAAAACAGTTACTGAGAAACACTGACAATTTTTCACAGTAATATATGAATTCATAAAATGTAATGAGAATGTTTTAGTTGTCATTTTATTGAACAGTTTACACTATACCCATTGTGACAGACTGTTTGAAAATAGACTAGTAATATCTGATCTATTTTTAACACGAAATTGGCACAAAACAATATATGTTCATTTCCATTCTGCGCGTACAATGTAATGTAATAGTGCATGTGAAAATATGCATTCTCGACACCTGATGTGGGGCACTTGATGCAACAGTTAAATTTATGTGCGGTAGCAATTACTCTGAAATAGTAATTTACATTACACGACAATAAAGTGGATGTTTCCATGATTAGACGAGAGAGTTTCTGGACGAGGCCTCTGAGCCGAATCAAGGAATCCCGTCCAAGAGGCCACGGATTAAATTTTCCTTCAACTACTACTTCTGCGTTTCTCTGGTAATTCTTAAGCAAACTTCACTAATCACACGCTAATTTCGTATTTTTCTTTCCCTGGTTATCAATTCTATCCATAAATAATTTATAATGGCAAAATAACATTTAGAATTTGTGATGAACAATTGAAATGCCTTCTTACTAAACATTATTTTAGTTTTACAAACTCTAAGTAATTCCTAACATATTTCAGTGGAATTTCAAGTAAAATATGATTTTTTAGAATTCTGTAATTATAATTTCAATTTACTTACAAAATTCCGGAAGCAGAAAATACCCCAAATCACACGGACAACGGCCAGGGAAACACGAGCAGGCAGTAACGACTACTTCGTTCAAAAGGGCGGCCAGAACCTTGGAATGTCGACTGATTGAGCAGTAACCAATCAGCGAATGTCTATCACAGCCATCTGCGCGTGCGCAAGGCAGCCTGTTGTTGGGCAGCGGCCCGCACTCTCATTCCCCCCTACCCCCTCCCTTCCTCACCCCTCCGTGAATCCAAAACAAGTGACGAACATTCGCCTCGCCACCTTGAGGCTCAAGGTCTCGGGGTGAGAGTCGAACTGACCCCACGGAACGTTCTGAACCTCAACATGGCGTACACTACGCCGAATAAATTGAAGAGTATTTTATATGAACCAAGGATGAGACGGTCATTCGAAATAAAGAAATGTAGAATTAAACTATTTTACTTCAAGTTAAATACATAAGAAAAATAAAATGTCATTTAAATCGTACAATATAAAAATAAAACACCCACAACAAAAAATATTCCCTGGGTCTATGCAAATGAAACTAACAATGGGATGAGCATAAATTTGTTGTGAAATTCACAAATAAATGCTAAGTAGCGAATATCAGCAGTACTTTTTATTAGGCATTGTAGTGTTCATAAGCATTTCGTAAGAGTAGGCTGCTGTGTTACCTTTTGCTCCAGGCTTCCATCAAGTTAAATACATAAGAAAAATAAAATGTCATTTAAATCGTACAATATAAAAATAAAACACCCACAACAAAAAATATTCCCTGGGTCTATGCAAATGAAACTAACAATGGGATGAGCATAAATTTGTTGTGAAATTCACAAATAAATGCTAAGTAGCGAATATCAGCAGTACTTTTTATTAGGCATTGTAGTGTTCATAAGCATTTCGTAAGAGTAGGCTGCTGTGTTACCTTTTGCTCCAGGCTTCCATCAAAAGTTCACTTTTCCCAGTCCTCTCTATTATCTCATTCTGAACAGTATCTTCAATTTATGATAATGCATAATTTTAACAGGCAAGGTAAAAGATTGTTAAGCGTCGTGAAATACGTATGCCCTTGAAGTATGTGTGAACAGACACGTGTTTCACGGCACTGCTAATTGTAGTGCCCAGGCAGAGATTTCTACAGTGACGACGGGGAAGCGAGGTTTTCAAAGAGCTGTGGCATTAACTTCAGAATGCAGACAAGTGTAAATACATTACTGACTTTTCAGCCCGTGCTGCAGCAACAGAAAACATTATTTCAGAATAGACATAATTCTGTTCGACAAGAAATCCTAGTCTGAAAGAAATTGAAAATGATGAGAAAGTCGCCTTAAATGAATGCACTGAACACGTATTCATGTTTTATATAACATAATACGTAGAATTCCACTTCACATGCAAATATAATAAATATTAGTGACAATTATAACACAGCTGAGCAGAGTAGATACATACTTGAGATTCGGAATATTACATGCACATCGGTTGATAAACTTCCAAATACGTCAGACTTTATTGAAGAGCATAATATCAAATATCTATCCAGAATACTCGTGTATTGAAGCGATTTTTCCCATAAGAAATAACTGAAATGCAGATGACACGTTCACAATACAAAAGTACTGATTCTTATAGAATGATTAATACAAAATGCTTACAGTATAAATACCTTGCTGTACGTTACATCGAGGGAGACGATACAGTTTAGATGACAACAAGTGTTTATTGTGTAGCAGCCCTGTTTCCTATTAGCTCGCTGGAATTGTTTCGTTCCACTTAAACTAAAAATCAATCCAAAGATTGTTGCTCCTTTTCAGGGCGTCACGGAAATGAAAATGAAAAACGTTGTAATTGAAAATATCCATTGCTCGAATTACTACAGCATTGGCCGAATGATCGTTATTTTACAAAATGTGAGTGTGAGAAAATCGCTGTAGGCACAATAATATTCCGCTACAGAGATGGGAGAGGGGAGGAAAGGCTTACCAGTTCTACTCGTATTGCAAAACATCGCTAGTATTTCGAGTTAAAATATCTTCAAAATGTTGACTCGTCTTGCAAAACACTCCCACACCAAGTAACTAGTAACCCAAGGTAATACTGTATTACATAAAGATACAGAAATTTAGTGTTTTTGTCCCAAAGATAATCATAATCAATATAAATGTAAGAGTTCACCTCATGATAACACAATTATAGAAGAGATTTACTTACAAAGGCAGGAAGTAATTGTCGCAACACACAGATTCGCAGGCAGGTGGTAACGGCTCTCCCAGAACGTTGGAATGGCGCCTGTTTTGAGAGCAACCAATCAGCGAGTATCCATCACGACTCACTGCGCATGAGCAGGGTACCTGATGGCTAGCGTGCTACCCACCCACCTCCCTCGCTTCCCCCTCCACTGCCGAGATTCCAGACAAGTGACGATTGCGGAGCACCGCGATCGCACCTGCCGTCGTGACCTCCAACACGGCTGTCGCCATTCGGATGACACAGTAATCCTAGTGCTAGGGAGATTCTCCAAATGAGTTCAGGACTCACGATTTTTTTTTGTTTAAGAACTAGAGACCGCAACAGCTGAAATGCTGAATAAATCCACACAAAATCGTTTTTGGAGAAGGAGCATGCCTCAAGAACAAATAAAATACTCTCTGATAGCATGGCAATAAATTAAATATAATAACGATAGGTCTCTACTAATACTGCAATAGTATATAATAATATAGTATATGATTACTCAGAACAACAGTTATTTACGTACCAAGACATCAAAAAGATGTTGTTTCATAACGGGACGCATGAAGAGCAAATATTTAATAGCTAAGGGCCTCTTCTTTGGAGCCTTGCTGACGCAACACGTCAGCTGTGTTGTTTACAGTGATGTACTGCGTACGGGAATTCAGTCGAGACGTGCAGATTGAGAATGAATGGAATAACGCAATAAAATATTTGCATTTTTCAGCCAAAACCGAAACTGTTTCATATTTTTGTATTTTTCTTAAGTATCATATTAAATCATTAACACCTCACACATGGCCAGAGGATGCACAGTTTTCTTTCAATCTGAATAATTCTTTCAGTAATATAGCGAAGGGTTTATCGCAGAGGTGGTGGTGTTCCTAAACCGCTGCAACGTGGGATTCGGCACCGATCTACAAGTTGGCTGGCGGGGCATTTCCCCATCCAGTTATCTCCCCTAATGCAGTTCCTCCCCGTCCGGGACTAGCTGTGTTTGGTTGGTTGTTAGTGATTCCCGGCACACTTCCAGCCAAACATTATTCCCGTAAGTGTAGTGCATGTTTTATCACGGGGAGGTGACGGTAATCTTCCCTTGCAGGATGGCGAGATTCGGAGCCAACCAACCGTCGGCTAGCGCTGTTTTCCTAAAAAGTATCTGCCACCAACAGGGCACCGCCCCAGCCGGGACAAGCTCTTAAGCTCCCGTCTGGTCACCCGGTATGTGTGGTAATCTGGAGAATTAGCTCGAGAACTCGTTTTTTTTCTACTCTCATTGTATAACGCTGTCATTTGTTGTCTGCAACCAGTTGCATTATGATACTCATTACCATTCAGATTTCATTATGATACAGGTTCTTGACCAATCACAGAGAAGTTTACAAACCAAGTATAGACATTTCAATAATCATTGAGAATCGTTCTAATAAATATTTTGTTCGATTAAAATTACCTTTAATATCATATATGTTATATTCTTTTATTATCAGTAATTTCTACGTCGAATATTATATAAAATAAATTGGATGTAATTTTACTTTGATCTTATTTAACAGCGTAGTGGTAGTGAAAGAAGGAATATTTGACTAACGTTTAGATCAGAACACAAGTTCTTATGTCTCATATGTTGCTGCCGTGTCTTTGTCCTTAAACACCGGCCAGTTCTCTAGTTTGAAATGTATAGTGAATCAGAGGATGAGTTGGCGCCTCCAGAAATAAGAGAAAAAGGGGAAATGGTGACCTCGGAATTATACCCTCAACTTTTGCACTCTCTCGCAGACGGGCTGGTGAACCAAAGCCTCCTGCGGCAGGTAGGGTAGCTGTCCCGTAGGTGGCCTTGGCTGAATCTTGCATTTCAACTGCGACGAAACAATTCAACATAAAAGTTTAACTTACAAAAGTTATCATAAGTCGTAGAAAAAGTACCGTATGAAACTCGATGTAATGGGTATTATTAATACACTAGTGTGAAGTTTACGATACTAGCTCGTACCTCGCCCACAATATCACACTCGTGTATTAATGCCCATCATTACATAATCGTTTCATAATGTATTATTCATTAACTTTCAGTGCGTGACGGCAGCTAATATTTTCCCAACACATACACAAAGAGTGAATATCTTTCAGTACAAAAATATCAGGACAGATTTGGACATGAATCTGCTGAAAGGTTCCTTGTAAGAGGTATGGAAAAACCGCCGCCATCGGCATTCGGCATTCGCCGCCGCCGGCATTCAAACATCAGGACCTCCCTGTCAGAGTTAGGGACAGGGGGTTGGGAGGCGCGTGGTGGGACGTGGCTGGGCGGAGCGGGCAGGGCGGGGAAGGGCGGGGTGCGGCAGGTCGGGGCTGCGCAGGACGGGATGGGACGTGGCGGGTGGAGCGGGGCGGGGCGGCGCAGGACGGGATGGGACGTGGTGGGGCGGAGCGGGGCGGAGCGGGGCAGGGTTTTGATAGAGTGGAGCCCCGCATGGCGCCAGGAGATGAACGGAGCGCGGCGAATAGCCGAAACAATCGCGCAGCGTTCTCCGCCTGGCGGCCGCACTCATCAGCCGCGCGCTGCGCTGGATTGCGGGCGCCCCGCTCCGCCCCGTGCAAGTGCACGCGCGGCACGTGCGCGTAACGGCTTTAGTGCAGATGGGCGGCGGCAGGCGCGCGGCCGCAGCAGATGAAGAGGCACAAGCGCCGGGGATGCCAGGACGGCCAGCACAACTGCACTGCGGGCCCGGAGCCACCTCCGCCCAGGGTGACCAGCTGGTCTTTATCATTTCCCAATAGAAAGCGCTGCGAAAAACACCACAGTCAAAAAAATGATTACTTCATGTTGAAAATATACTATGAGGTACGGAAATTACGAGAATACGAAAAATATTATTAATTGTATATGATGATATTTATATTTTATAATAAATAAATAACTTGTTTTACTACGCTTAGTTATATTGAATACATATACTGTAAAATTATTTCTTTCTTCTGAGATTTTTACTATTGAAGCTATTATTTCAACAAACATATAATATTATGACGAGGATTACTTCCACTGATATTGTTAATATTATTTCTACCGTTGCGCTGCTATGCTCACAATTTCTCTCGATGTTAACAGAGAAAAAACTAAATGTAAAAGTCGAAAATTGGAGCAGTTTTTGAAATATTTTTAGTATCTCACATAGCACTACTACTTGTATAGAGAAAGTGTTGTAATACTGCAGCAGAAAACTGCGATTTTTCAAACGAAAATCTCGTCATGTGGGTCTCGGGTACCAGAAAATCTTATTTTCACACTCGTAGTGCTTCGAGTACGACCAGATTGATCGAGGCTCCTTTTTATAGGCAGTCTAGTCACGCTAATGTGACCACTACTATGTTCAATGTAAACGTGCAATCACCCCTCACAGACGGCAGGTGGCAGCACTATCTCCGGAGAGTATATAAAGCGTGTCGGGGGGATGCGGAAATCTGTGCCGTAGTCTTCTCAAAGCAGAAATGCAGCGATTGATCGGACGTCGAAAGGAGCATGATCATTGGCTTTCAAGGCAAGGACGGAAGCATTTCCGAAACGGCTATGTTTTTCTAAAGTGTTCGCGTGCCGTTGTGGTTCAGGTATACCGTGCATGACAAAATGGCGACAGGTGGCCTTTTCAGATGAATCACGTTTTCTGCTCTATCGGTGAGATGGTTGTTGGCATAAATGATGCGAAACGTCTGAACGCAAACACACTACAACAATATCCGGACGGATCAAGGCCGGACGAGGGAGAGTGATGGTATGGGGAACATTTTCGTGGCATTCTCTGGGTGATTTCTTCAGTTTGGAAGGCACAATGAATCATCAGAAGTATGCAGCCATCCTTGGGTCCATGTTCACCCCCATATGCAGATCATGTTTCCTAAACACCGACATCCGACATCTACCAATAGGACAATGCAACATGTCCTACAGCTTGCAGGGTACGTGCATGATTCAAAGAGCACCTGGATGAATTTAAAGAACTTCCCTGGTCATCAAACGCCCCCCAATTTAAACCCAATGTAGAATACATGGGACCATCTCGATCGGGATGTTCAGGTCTTTATCCGCGTGCGAAGAACCTACCGCAGCTGTCTACGGCACTGGACACGGCATGGCTCCACATCCCTGCTGGTAGCATCCAGATCCTAAATGACTCTCTTCCCGCACGTCTCGCAACGGTCAGCGCTGCACAAGGGGGTTATTCAGGATTTTGACGGGACATCAAATTAATGAGGCTGGACTGTGGATATAAGGATACCACAATACTTTTTCTGACGAAGAGTCGCCACTTTCTACTGCTACATTACAATGCTTTCTCTTTTCTACTTAAATATGTAGAATGGTGCTGTGTAAAAGTATCCCGCACACTGCTCAAGATCAACGAATAAAATACTTGTAATCAATTATCTCGAATCTGTCTTATAGAATTATATTAGAGACAACTTGGCTTTTCTGTTGTAGTTTTTGGTTTAATAAAATTTACATTCAGTGAATTTCCGGACGCGTTCAGATGAATTTTAACTTATCTGATTGTACTGAAATATAGAAAGTAGTTAGAAGAATCCAGTTGTATACTTACATAATTGTCTACACAAAGAAGACTCAGGGTCAAAAGAACAGAAATAAAGTAAAATGTAGATCTCTCTCGCACCCCTCTCCACACAAGGGAAGAAAAGAATCAAAATGTCGAGTGCAAAATTAATCGTGGCCGCTGGGCGCGTTGGCAGAGAAATAAAGCTCCATCGGGGAGAGATTTTTCACGCGAAGCGAAAGGGAATCCCAGTTGATCCCTCTGCGACCGGGGGGGGGGGGAGGGGGGCGCCAACTTCCTCCTCTTTCGATACCCAAGGGATAGCAGTACGCACTCCCACGCCTATGCACTCCACGCCAGGAGCGAAGGATTGACTCAAAGTCAAGGGTCCTCTTCATAAATCTCTACAATTATACACTGGGAGCGATGGCTCAGTGACAACATTGTCGTTACATCTGCAGCACCGTTGACCGCGAGGCCCTGAAGTTTCAGACCCCACGGTGCGAGATTTTTGACAGTAGCTTCATAGCTAGGTCCAATTCAGCTGCTGATAGGAAGAGAAGGATAACTACCGGTTGCTGCGGTTATAAGTTTTCCGTGTTTTCTCTGATCAACATCAGGCGAATGCCAGATAAGTACCCTAAAAACGCACCACGGCTCGTCACACCTCACGTTCGGACGTGGAGGAAACACCGCCACCTCCCAGCGTTGTGCACAACACTTACGGGACTAATGGCCAGTGTTCACGCAGTCTGAAACACTAAATAATCAATGTAAAAATATGGATGGTGTAAAATATACACCGTCTTATGAATAATAGTATGTTCACACATTGAACACATTGTCTCAGCTTGTTAGAAAACTTAACTCAGTCAGTATACTTGAAAAATGTTTTTAAAAAGCTATGATTGCGGCTAAGCTGAGAAAAAAAACAAATTTTTCAACCGATAGTAAAACAAAATTATATAACTTCTAAGTCACTTCATGTCAACTAGTCTAGAGCTCCCCACGTGTCCTTCTCGCGTCCTCTTTGAGACCCGCATGTCTCAAAGGAACATTTGTGATGTCGTTGCTTCATCAGTGAAAGCGTTCTTGAGATTCAGCATTTTGCTTGACCCCATGCAGCGTTGTACATTACGACTATAAGATTTTTGTAAATTTGGAAACAATGTTTCCTTCTCCATGATTGCGAAATAAAAGATACACATTTGACTTATACAACTTTTGACGCTCTATTCGATGGAACTATTATAAACTTTGCATTTGTTAACACAGTGGGCACGCTGCAGAAAAGTCGCCGAAAAAAAGTGCCCACAAAAGATTTTAACATTGAATTGCTTGTTTACTTCTTGAGTAAAAAAGTGAAACTTAGTTCAGAACATATCAAACTTATATTGTTTCTGAATGGGAAAGTTCAACCTCCCACAACTGACAATTTCTTTGCAAATTAAGTTTAAAATTGACGATTTTGGGGAAAAGGCCGAAAATAGACAAGTCAGCTTTCTTTTACAGAAAATTGCCTCCTATAATTTATTTCAAATGCATCTCATTAGAAAGAGAAGGTTTCGAAGATCCTACAAAGTTAATTTGATTATCCGTCGAAGGCATGCAATGACGGAAATGTAAAATATGCGGCACGTGATGATTTATGTAGCGCATCTTTTTTTTACAAAATACGACTTGCTGTTGAGTAAGGAAAAAATTTCTGTATGCCTCGCATTCCCTTTAGCTTTGTGATGTCAAGGTCAGTGCCCCCAACAGGAGTCAGAGGCACGGGAAACACGACAAAATCACCCCTCCGCGTAGTTGAACACCTCGCCACAAGAGAGCAGTAGGTAGTCAAAGTCGCCCTTGAACGCTTTTACGCTTTACACATGAAATACGATTACGCCGGTTTTAGATAAATAAATTGATCAGCGTTTCTTGTTATTTTTATTTACATTTGTACTTTTATTTTTCTATGAATATCACTTTTTTTGCATGCGACGGGATTACTTCTGTTGGTTTCCTTTTCCTACGCTAGTTTCGTTGAGAAACTTGTGGCAAGCCACGGTGCCACGAAACGTGCCACTACCACCAGCAGGAGGCCTTGACATTACTGCTCTAGCGGTTCTATAGAAGGATTTTCCTAAGGATGAGCCAAAGTGACAGTTCGCGAAAACAAGTGAACATCCGCCGCGACAGCTGTTCAGCCACGCCCCTTCGTAAAGTGCTAATGGCTCCAGTGAAAACACTCCTATGCAGAAGTCTAAGAGTTTCGCTGAGGAATATGCATGTACGCGAGTTCGGGAAGTATTTAAATTTAATTACGTAAGTGAAAAATCTCTTAACATGCTCTCACAATCAGTAAAAGAATACTACCACGAATGTAAATAGAAAGAAAGATGATTTTAAGCAGGAATCACGTGCACCGGTACACATTTTGCATTCGTCTCGGTTTTAAAATAAACATAATATTTATCACACAAAAAGTAAATTCAATGTAATATATAAAGAAAAAAGGATTTTTGCAGAAGAGCACATTACATTGCACTTCCTAATATCAATTACTTCTCGCAGCGCATTATATTTTTGTCGGACTAGGACACCACGAAAGGAAGTGTCGAAGCCATTTACAAGTTAGCCAACTGCAAACGAACGAATGCGGGAAGGTAGTCTAATGGGCACAACGACCACAGAACCTTCATTTATGTTGCCAGCACTAGCTGTGACTTTGGCTCATCCTTAGGAAAATCGCTCTATAGCAATCGACTATCGTGGCTGTGAGGTCGATGAGGTGTTTGGCCCTCAGACTATGTACAGAGGTGTGCCTTGTGTCTCTGGGGAGTTCTTGAGTTCTCCCGGCGGAAGGCAGAAGCACGGGGGGGGGCGAGAAGTTGACTGGCGCCAGAGCGCGCGCGAAAAAGAGGCGAAGCGCGCTGCAGTTGTTTACGATGGGATGTAGGAGGCGGTGGCAGGGAAAACGGGCGAGATTGACGAGGGGCGAAGAAATGTCACCTAGAAAACAAGTTGGGAAGCGCTTGGGCCAAGTTGTACAGGGGAAGGAGAAGGTGATGATCGCTTTTGTATTGGAAACCACTGGATTGGATGGACGTTAGTAATAGAAGTTGAACTCCTGAGAATATTCCGCACTTCGTAAATATTGCTAAGAGTTTCTTGATGGAATCAAATTTACTTTTTGCTGGAATCAAACTTGCCGTGGTTTCAAAATATTACACATGGCCTTTTTCAAAGACCTGAGATTTAGGACAGCTTTTGTTTAAGATAAATTTCCTATCTTCGACATTGCACTTTGAAACATTTTGCAATTTTCGAAAAGACAGAGAGTTCGCTGATGATGGGACTAGCGTCAGTTTTTTTTACCGTTGTTTGATTCATAAGAAAAATTTTAGGAAAACAATTCGAGACGTTTTGGACAAAAAGGTTTCAAATTGCCTACATAACTGATAAAACTCTGCAAAAACTAATAATATTTTAAAAAAATACACATCACCTTATTTAAAGAGCATATTTTATTAAGAAAGAAAATCTCTATCTTCAATATTGTAGATAGACGTAGACACAGGAAGACGCCGAAAAAATTTGAACTCTTCCAATTTTCGAAAAATCAAGGATTTCAACGAAAATTATACATGTCATTTTTAAGCGTCCTTTACACTCAACAAGGACAATGTTTCATGAAAAAATCTAGAGACATTTTTGAGAGAATTTTGAAAATGTTGAGACTTCTTGTAACATACCCTCAAATATAAAAATTTGTTTCAAACTCAGAGGTGCTCGTGGGAACAAAGTTTAGGAACACGATTTATCCACTTTTTCTTTACCAGGACCCTGTAATATAATAATTTTTCTGTTGAAAATTCCCCGTTTTCCGGCGACACGATTACGTAACTTTCTCTTCTTACGATCAAGGGCGAGAAAGTAAAAAGCGTTGTATCTAGTATCGTAAGAGAAACACAGTAGAGCTCCGTCTTTTAACTTGTTTGCGAAGTCATTGTTTTGTGTGTTTTTCATTAAGTATAATAATATGCTAAACGTCTTTCATAATAAAACATTATGAAACGTTTGTGCGCTGTGTATTTTAGAGGATAATTCTAATGAATTCCAGCGTTATGAATTTTTTGAAGAAAAGTCATCGCATGTCTAGAACATGAACTAATTTCATTGAGATACTTTACGTACGGTAAAATAAATTTGATTTTCTACTGCACGTCCAGAACGTCGAGTCTTAAAAGAAAATTACGTTTTACGAAGATCTTCTTAATCTCATTATTCCTGTCCACATTTTTAATATATTACTAAAATAATGTTCCATTGATTGAGATAGAGACAACAAGGATTGGACAGTATTTAAATGTTTGTATCTGAAATATGTATTTTAAATGCATTTTGTATTTGAAAAACTATTTTGTACTTTTTGGACATGTATTTTGGAGATGGGTTTAAATACATAAAATAGATGTATTTTAAAAAATACTTAAAATACTTTAAATATATATGAAGGTAATGAGGATAGTTTCTTTTCGTTTGATTATGCTAGGTTCTTTTTGTTTCATTTCGCTGGTGAATGCACCTCATTGAAACAAAAATTAAAACTTCTTGCAACTGTTGAATTTGAATTCTCTTCATTTTTAGTATTGAACCGTATTTATTTTAATTTCTTTATATGTTCTTTGCAGTTTTGAAATATTCGGAATATTGTAAGGTATGTTTTTTTTTGTCATTTCAAACTGAGGATATCCCTTAAATTTCTATTTTTTAAGCGTTGCTTTATCGTTATATCCCCTTTCACTTTGTAATTTTTAATGAAAAAAGCAACAAATTTCCCACAGCAGAGAAAAGACCTGAGATAAAGAGGAGAAACATATTACCAACCCATTAATTAAATTTAATTGCGCTTATTGACTCTCGGCGAGCGTAAACGGTTTACGACACTACACTACTCCGCGTAAAAGTTTGCTCCGTCAAAGTTTTTACCACTTGGTAACTTCCTCGACGAACGCTCATTAAAATAAAGAGAATGAATCCTCTATCGCCTGCTTCCTCGTTCATAATGTTTCGGATTGGGAAGAAACCAAGCAAAAAGGACTTCCGATAATAGATTTATTTTGCAAATATTGTGTGAGAATTGGGGTTAGCTAATAATAATAATAATAATAATAATAATAATAATAATAATAATAATAATAAAACCAGAAAACTCCTTACAATGCATCATGTCGCCCACCCTCGAGCTGATGTACAAACTGTGACTTTATGTGTCACGTAAGGAAGGAGGAAGATGCCTCAGACAAACTAAAGCCTCCTGGCACAATTCTATGGTCGGGATGGAGAAGTATGTAGTCAGTCATCAAGATGACTCACTAATGACACAGATCATGAAATCTCACCAAATAATAATAATAATAATAATAATAATAATAATAATAATAATAATAATAAAACCAGAAAACTCTTTACAATGCATCATGTCGCCCACCCTCGAGCTGATGTACAAACTGTGACTTTATGTGTCACGTAAGGAAGGAGGAAGATGCCTCAGACAAACTAAAGAGACCTCAGACACTAAAGCCTCCTGGCACAATTCTATGGTCGGGATGGAGAAGTATGTAGTCAGTCATCAAGATGACTCACTAATGAGGCAGGTCATGAAATCTCACCGAATAATAATAATAATAATAATAATAATAATAATAATAATAATAATAATAATAATAATAATAATAATAATAAAACCAGAAAACTCCTTACAATGCATCATGTCGCCCACCCTCGAGCTGATGTACAAACTGTGACTTTATGTGTCACGTAAGGAAGGAGGAAGATGCCTCAGACAAACTAAAGCCTCCTTGCTCAATGCTATGGTCGGGATGGAGTAGTATGTAGTCAGTCATCAAGATGACTCACTAATGAGGCAGATCATGAAATCTCACCGAAGAATGGAAAACAGAAACATTGTTAGTGTAGCAAGAAGCATTGTGAAGAAAACTGTGCAAGACACGCAGAATAACACAATAAACTTTTTATGCTACTAAAAATGAAGTGTGAGACACAAAAAATGTTAAAGAAATCGTGGAGATACAAACCACTCCATGTACAGTATCTAAAAAGAAGGGGTGAAGTACCGTATCTAAGAAGTACAGTATCTAAGAAGAAAAGGTGCAGAATTAACACCACATTACAATAAAGCTGTTCCCAAAATTTCCCAAGATGATAAATTCCGATTTTTCCAGGAACTAGTATAAATCATTGATCATATCGTCTAATCTTGTCCAATTTTAGCAAAGACCGAATACTTCAAAAGACGCGACAGAGTGTGTAGTTACCTCCACTGGCAGGTCTGTACCGCCCTCGAAGTCCCAAACACATGCCCTAACTGATACAAACACACACCAAAACCGGTCTGCTGGACTCTATACAACATTGTTCGTCCAACAAATTCCAACGAATTGCACGATAGCGGCAAACAAGTGGGATGTAGTTATTTGGAATTTGGAGGAAAAAAGTGTCTACTTTTAGATGTTGCTGTGCCTTGCGATCAAAACGTCGTAACCAAGGAGAGAGAGAAACGTCTTAAATACAAGAGTTTGGAAATCGAGATCAGCCGAATGTGGGGCATAAAAGCACAGGTTGTACTGATAGTCACCGGAGCTCTGGGATTTGTTCCTCAAAATTTGTGTAACAACTCGGCTAAACTCCCAGGTCATTCAAAAGACTGGGAAGTGCAAGAAATTGCTGTATTTGGAACAACCCACGTTTCGCGCAAAATACTTCGCGAGTCCCTATATCTTCTCCTAAGGTAGCTGGTGACAACATGGAGTAGATCTTATGTTCAGCCGACTCATAACATCTTTAGTCGTGATTTATAATAATAATAATAATAATAATAATAATAATAATAATAATAATAATAATAATAATGATAAATACAAATAGCGTGCGTAAGGTTATCTCACTTTGCTCGAAGCTAGTGCAATGCTAGACAACCTCATTTGCGATCCCATAGCTACATAGCATGGCATCGTCAACAATGAAGTTTTTAGTTCCTAAAATTGAATGGCCTCGGCCTGGAATCGCACCTGGCAAATTTATCTGCAGAAGACAGACTGGAGGCAAACGTAGATGAATAATACTTACATTGATCATTATCAAGACGATCCTACAAAATGCCATAAAATGGCCGACAAACTTGTACGTCACTTGGATTGACTACAAGAAGGTGTACAGCTCAGTGCCACGCCGCTAGAGGGCTTACAAGTTGTTGGTGTTAGTCACCAGATCAAGACGTACCTTAAAGCATATGTATATCTCTGAATCTCACGCATGTTAGTAGTTCACTCTCTCGCAAATCTCAAGATACGCTGAATGATATTCCAAGGACACTCGCCCTCTCCACAGCCATTTATTGTGGTTCCAATAACCCCCGTAAGACCCAATACGTTTCCTCGATACTCCTATCGCTTCTACAAGTCTGGGCTCATGTTGTCCGAAAAACTGACATGGAGCAGAATGGAACTATGGACGCTGAATTGAGGCACAGATCGATAACGCTACGAATAGCGAGCCACAAAAGAGCCAGCACCTTTGCGACATAAACGGAACTGTCCTTTCAGTCATGTAAACGTAGTCCCAATGTTGAGTACTGATATCGTGATGGATTTTCGAGTATCCAAGTACCACATTTTCACTATCCACTGGGACAGAACTGCCGACACTTCGAGTATTCACCTCTGCCACAAGATGCCTCTCCATGGAGAAAGCTTTCACGCCACCAAAACTGTTGGATCATAACACACCACATTTGAAAACGCAGCGAACGTTTTCTTTTTATATGCTTGAATACTCAAAGATTCAGGTGTTAAAACTAAATGTCATTGGCCGGTTCGCCCTATCAAATGACGAGCTGTAGAAAAGGTATATTATTATCCGTTAACTACCAAGTAATTAAACTCGCAAGTTGTTTCAAATATATCACCTCCTCAAGAAATCTTGTGAAGAGTATTTATAATCAAAGAATATCTATTAAATCTCGTTTTAAAAGCCTAGGTAACATAAGTTCTGGTACTATGCACGCTAGTATCTGTAATATTCGGCGAACCCGAATGCTTTAGAAACTGATCAGTTGCACTTCAGTGAAATACTCGTAAATGCCTGACCACCAGGTAGCGAAGCACGCCCACATTGTCTCTCAGGCGGGTAAGCAACTCCAGCTGGAGGGAAAAACCCCACCCTTCGAGTCCAACTGATAAAGAGCTGTCACGACACCAACAGCTGTCTCAATATTCTGTATTCAGTCTGCGAAGTTCATTGATGTTCTGCAATAGGCAGTTGGCGTAGTTTTCTAGTTAATATCGTTTGGCTTGGTGATTACTGAATTATAAGACGACTCTGCTAGAATTTTGCTCTCCTGGTTATTGTTACTTTGGTTACGTGTACGTTTTACTCTTTTGTAGTTGTGGAAAGAAAATTGTTGCTTCGGAACTTTGTTCCAAGACTTTTAATTCAGTATACAACAGTAACGTGTGTTGCTACATTTGTGTCTGCTGAATTATTCTCAGGCCCGCAACGAAGGCGCAGAGGCAAAATCTGTTGTTTCTGCAGAAACAATGGCAGGGTGGTCTTGAGGTTCGAGTCGAGGCGAAAGTAGATTGACGACACTAGCGACATAGGGGGGTCGATTTCCGCGGCGAATTCGGCGGAGAATTCTATCGACCGGCTGCCCTGATCGGTAGTTTTCCGTGGTTTCTCAAATCACTACCAAAGCAGTATCTTATAACACAGGCCACGAACCAAAGCGATCATTTCTTGTTCATTGATTGATTGATTGAATTTTTCGTGTTTCCGGGCGCGTCAACTGCTTTGGTCATTAGTCCCGTTAGTGTAGAGCATGTTTTTTTCGCGGGAGATGGCGGCGATCTTCCCCCACTGGATGGCGAGATCCGGCGCCGACCTACTGTCGGCTAGTGGGGTTTCTGCCTAACCAGGACTCTCCCACCAGCGGGGCACCGCCCCAGCCGGGACAAGCTCCCAACTAGTCTCCCGGAATATGTGGTAGTGTAGTGCATGTTAGTGCAAGTGTGTGTGTGTGTGTAAGGGGAGAGGATAGGACAAGGAAGAGGAAGGACAGATCGCGCGCGGTCCGTGGCCCGTTTGGTAGGGTACTGCTCCGGCATTCGACTAGTGTTTATCGGAGAAACCACGGAAAACTACCGATCAGAGCAGCCGGCCGCTAGAATTCTTCTCCAGACAGCAACTGAATTCGACCTAGCTGGAAAGCTAGCGTCGAAAATCCTGCCGCCGTCAGGACTCGAACTTAGGAAATCCCGGTCAGAGGCGCTGCAGTGACATCAGTTTATGCACTGAGCTACCGTTCCCAGTTCTTTTTCATTCTTGTCTAATCCCCTCTCATTACACGAACACATACCGTACGTCCACCATTATACCATACATTTTGGAAGAATTGTCGGGAGCGTTGAGTTGAGCTTGTCCTCTCTGTATCGGTGCCCCATTGCGGGATAGGAAAAGTCTCACAAGCTACCGTGTATGTCGGCGCCGGATCTCGGGTTCCAGCAATGGAATACCAGAACAGTACCTTAACAAACGAAACAAGGACCGCACGCGATATTTTGTTCCGGACGCTTGTTATAGCCAATTCCTGTTACAACAGGCTTTGGACTTACGGGACTAATGACCATAGCAGTTGTTGCGCCCGGAAACACAAGATATACTCACACTCTCATTTCTTTATAGCACAATCAAAAAATATAAATTCTAATTTTTTCAATGGAGAGTAATTCCCTATCCAGGAGACGCATATTTCTTTTGTTTTGATGCCTTCTTTTAAATTAAACAAAACCGTCAACTTTCCTTACGGCATTTAATATCAAAATGATTTAAATGCTGTGGAGAACTTCCGTTGTAATAGTCACTGGCCCTGCAGTCTCTCAACCTTCCTATACTGTTAGCAGCAGCCCCCCTCGTGGCGCTGCATTGAGGTACAGAGCAAGGAATAACGAAATACGAATTGAACGAAACCGCAAAGCGAGGTTGCATCTGTGGAACAGAGAAGGTACTGTCTGTTCAATCATATGAGCGTTTTTTTTTCACATCCACAGATGGCAAAACAAACGGGAGGAGAAGGTTTGTGATTAACACATAAAATGGATTCGCATTTCACAAACGTCAACCAAGATGTTTATAAGCGACGTTAAAAATTAATAAGGGGAGAAAATAATAATAGAGAGAAAAACAGCTCAAGTTAACCAATAGCGAACCGCAAAGAAGCGAGCGAGCGAGTGAGTGAGTGAGTGTGAGAGTGAGAGCGATAGAGCGAGAGTGAGATAGTGAGAGAGTAAGAGAGCTAGAGAGTAATAGAGAGCGAGAGAGAGTAAGAGAGCAATAGCGCGAAAGTGAAAGAGCGAAAGTGGGCGAGTGAGAGCAAGCGAGAGAGAAGGCGAGAGAGCGAGCGAGAGAGCAAGAGAGAGCGAAAGAGTGAGGGAGAGCAAAAGAGCGAGCGAGAGAGTGAAGGAGCGAGAGAGAGAGAGACGCAAGAGAGAGCAACAGAGAGCAGAAGAGTGAGAGCGACAGAGATCGAGAGAACGAGAAAGAGCTAGAGAAAGCGAGAGAGAAAGAGAGAGAGAGAGAACGGAAGAGCGAGAGCGCGAAAGAGTGAGAGAGTACCAAAGAGCAAGAGAGAGCGAGAGAGAGAGAGAGAGAACCAAAGAGCAAGAGAGAGCGAGAGAGAGAGCGAGAGAGAGAGAGCGAGAGAGAGAGAGGGAGAAAGAGAGAGAGAACCAAAGAGCAAGAGAGAGCGAGAGAGAGAGAGCGAGAGAGAGAGCGAGGGAGAGGGAAAGAACGATCGAGAGAGTGAAAGAGCGAGAGTGAGAGCGAGAGTGAGAAAGAGAGCGAGAGAGCGAGAGAGGACAAGAGAGAGTGAGAGCGAGAGCGAAAGAGAGAGAGCGTGTCGGTTGTACAGAGAAGGTCCCCCGCTCCCAGGCGATGCAATTTGCGCCCCGCTCGAGCGAGCTGCTGGTGGCGGGGCGCGGGGGCGGGGCTCTAATCTCGTAGAGGAATGTTTACTGCCAGGTGTAAATCCAGGAAAGGAATTTGCTTCGGCGCGCCTTTCATTTGCTTTGGCCTGCGGGGCGCCAGCGCAAGAAAAGAAGAGCGGGGAAGCGCAGTGGCTTAGCTTTGACGCCGGTCGCGAGCTGCGCGTGCGGACAATGGCGTATTTTGCGAGAACAAAGGGGCGAGGCCGCAATGGGGTGTGAAAGAGCAAATCCCCCGGTTTGCGGGGTCGGATCTTTGCGTTGGACTTCTCTCTTGTACAGTTGCTGTGTCGCACGATGCCTCCGGCGCAGTGAATAGCGAAACAACTTCAAGATGGTTTCCTGGGAAACTTTTCAAGTTTAGAGCTGCAGCCAGAATAGAGGGTGTAACAATAGTTTTCCTCGCAGTTCTGGGAAATACGTACAACTAGCAAAATACATGACGTTGCTCGGGCTTTCTCCAATGCTTGTAAAAGAGAAAGAAGATCTATTTTATATAAACCACAGTGTTTAAGATTATTACTATTAATGCAATTGATTCAAATTTTAATAAAATACTATATATGTCTCTCATTATACTTTACACTGCTATTAGATTAAAAATATGTATCTTACGCACTGCTGCTGCCCTCTAGCGAACTATTAGGTACTAGTTCTGCAGCACCGCTATTCGCCTCAAACGGAATACACTGTATGAGGAATCAATCTGCTTCTAGCGACTGGCGAAAAATAATGATCGTGGTGCAACTACCAACATACTATTAAAATTATTTATTTTACGCATTTTTGTTGTATTAATTTTTACCAAACTTTGCAAGGACACTGCGACAATCCGGAAGAAGAGCCTGTAAAAAATTCGTAACTATTCATACTCTACGTCTCATGGTATCAATGTCGGCTACATGCCGTTGGATTCACTTTCATTAATACAGATTTAGCAAAAACATTATTTACGTTTTTGTACAGAATATGACATATACCATGCCGTTCTTGATGTATCGATTATATTCTTGCGTTCTTCATTGATTCATTCTTTCCAGCGTTTTTACTTTACATTTTAATTTATTATTTACTCCCCATACGTCTTTCAACTTCCCCATTGCTTGTCTCCATTACACATTTATTTATTTTACGTCAAAAAACAGTTGAAACTGTGTATGACGTGCTATGGGGAGAAGTTAATTCTGTGTACATTTTCAAAATACTGTGATCCCTACACTAAGTTATATACTATATGAATTTTGAAATTTAAATTTAAAAAAAAGCTCTCATGTAATAAAATCTATTTTCAAGTATATAAAAGCAATAAATTTTGGGCTCTTATCCATGATGTCCTTCGTCAAGGAATAATACTTCCTGCCGCAACAACATGGAAACGATAATTTGAATAACTATATTTCCCAATGAATTCTAGAAGACGTGCACAGATAATGAAGTTACATTTATGTCCAGAAGCAAAACAAGGGACCATCTCAACATTTGTTCAATGGATCAGGGAAACTGGACGAAGAACCTGATCGAGATGGGGGATTTGATACCTTTTCTCTAAACACAATTTTACAAGACATTTTTGTTGATACCATTAAAATAAATATATTAGTGGATAATTATATGGATTCAGCTAAAAATATACACAAATATTGCAGATGATATCTTAATTCAGGTTTTTGTCCTGTTTCCCTGATGCATTGAGAAAATGCTGAGATGGCCCCTAGTGTTGCTTCTGTACAAAAAGGAAGCTTCACTACGCGCGTATTTTGTTGAGCTCTTCTTTTGTTAGTGGTGGTAGAAATAGAGCCGGTGGTATGGCTTATCATTTTGTGAGCAATACTAAAGAAACAAATCTGTAGTTTTTTTACAGATGAAAAGAACTTTCTATAACTCAGGAGTGAAGACTTTTAGTTTTCAAATGTTGTAAACCTCGTTTTGATGAAACGTTTATCCATCATTCAACTATTCATAGTTAAAAGGTAGGGAAGAAGTTGTGAACCTCCAGAAAACGTGCAAAGATTGCCCTTCTCCTCCATACGTTGCATAGAATGCATTGGTTGTCAGAATCGAGTAGAACCTCGAAATCTTTAATTTTTAAAATTAAATTGGCGTGTCTCGTCGTGGGGAGCTGTAATGCTTTAAGTTTCAGGGACTAGTCATAAGTAGTTGGGATCCAATATGGAGCTATTTTCGTATTTAAAACAATAATTTACAAAGTGCAGAATGTTCACACAAGTCTAGCTGGTATAATATTCTTTATTGACCGAGGGCGTTATACCAGCAAAGGTGACTCAATGCAGTATCTCTCACCGGGAGGGCCTGGGTTCCAATTCCGACGGTGACAGAATCTTCGACAGTAGCTACATAGCTAAATCGAATCCAGTCGCTTTCTGGAGAAGAATTCTAGCTGCTCCATCGGTAGTTTTTCGTGGTTTTTCCCATCAACATCAGGCGAATGCCGGAGCAGTATCCTTACAAACGGGCCACTTTCTCTTTATTGTCCTTTCCTCACTCCTTACACACACATACACAAGTACTACACTACCACACTAGTCTCGAGACCAGTCGAGAGCCTAGAGCTTGCCCCGGCTAAAGCGATGGCCCGCTGATGTGAGATACCTGGTTAGGGAAACCCGCATGCCCACCTAGGTCGGCACCGCTCTCGCCAGCCACTGGAGAAGATCACCGCGAAGAAAACACGCACTATACCTACGGGACTAAAAGCTTAGCGTCCAGAATCACTAATAAATCAATCTAATCAAAATCAAGGTCGTATTAATGATTGAGAGATCATTAGAACTAGTTAACGCCCATGGCACACATTATTTTTTACTCTTTTTGTTACCTAATTTGAATGATTCAGATTTACTTATTTACTAATTAACTTCATGTTAACTTAACTCGGTTTGCCATTTCATACTATCCTCCCACATGCCTTTTCATAATTTCCTCTTAAAATTCCCTCCGTAAGAGAAAAATAACAAAGCATCATTTAACTATATTCATTCCCTCGTAAATTCGACCCTTTCGATCGAGGTAAGTTATGCAGTGTACATCGAGTTCCATATATACAAGCAGTAAAAAGTATCAGTAAAAAAATAAACAAAATAACATTAAACGTGCAAACTTCTATTTTGTGTTTTAATTTTAAAAACAAATTCCATTTCCATATTACATTCGTTAATGACAAAATCTATTAAAACTTTCGCTTATTTTTCCACCCTCCGGACCTCAATGTTTCCTTTTTATGCTTGTCCCCTCACGTAACACAACGTTAAACAGTTCATTCATTCGCGTCATTGCTCGTCTTGCCATGGTGCATGGTCTTGGATGCTTCTGGCACCGTTTACCATTATGCTCTTCACCAAACTATATTTTCCAAAACACCAAATAAAGTTAAGACCAATAATAAAATTAAAAATTCTATTATAATACAGAATTTTTGTATATGTTTTTAGACGTACGTAAACATGAACGGATTCATCTTTCAAGGTCAGTGTGCCTTATCGGCAACTTGGTTCTCTGGTCAGGCTTTCGCCTTGATGGACGGATTAATCTGGAAAGAATCCTTAATGAGGATGATTCGAAAATAATTATTCAGTTGGGGTAGAAAAAATCGTTAACGGACGTCAGTCGTTGGAAATCTTTTCTTTGCTTTGGTTGCGTTAGATCGATATAACAGTACAGTATCTCAAAAAATGGAACTCTGGCGTGTACACCCTCAAGTCTCTCGAGAAAAGCTCCGCTTGGCGAACTCAAGTGCAACCGTCTCTCTTCCTCCAAGTCCCCACTCCCTCCATCACCAACCTTTCTATCCTCTTACCCTCCCTCTCTACTTTACCTCGAAATCACTTCTACCCCTCCACGACCCTTCCTCCCTCGTCCCCCCTCCGATTAACTTCCCCCTCCTCTCGAACCCCAACCCTCTCCGCCCCTCCGCTCCTAATCCGGGCAACGCGGTGCCGTCCACGTTCATTTCTTGAGAAGAACCTCCAACCGACCCGAGTTGTATCTCCACCCCAACCAATAAGCAATCTCACACCTGGGACTCTTCGGATCGGCTCGGACAAACGGAGACTCTCCGAGCAACACACGCGTGACAGACAACGCATATTCGAAAGACAACACATATACGAAGGGCAATGCATATACCAAGGACAACGCATATACGAAAGACAACACATATACGAAGGGTAATACATATACGAAAGACAACAGGCACGCGAAAGCCAATAACCCACGAGAGACAACGGACACACGAGAAACAATGGACACAGGAAAGACAGCGGACACGCGAAAGAGAACGGGCACACGAGAGGCAACGGACGAGGGGCAGCCCTGGTTTAATAACTAGAGCATACGTCTTCCACTGCTAAGGTCTTGTTTGATTCGTAGGCAATCTATGTGGAATTTGTGGTGGACAAAGCTAGATCTGGCAGGTTTTCTCGCGAAAGAGAAAGGAAAGATCTCTCGTGGTCCGTGGCCCGTTAAGGCACTGCTCCGAAATATTCCTCTGGTGTTGATCGGAGAAACTACGTAAAAGTAACGATCAGAGCAGCCGGCCGCTAGAATTCTCCTCCAGGTAGCATCTGAACTCGACCCTGCTGTCCAGCTAGTGTTGAAAATCCGCCACCGACGGGACTCGAAACCTAGAACCTCCCGGCAATGACATTCCAGAGGCAATGGCTCTGATTGAGCCATCTCGGCCTTCCGTGCCAGGTTTTTAATCTCAACTGGAAATTAGGGTGGCTACCAGTCAGTAAAAGAAGTGAAATCAAGAGAAAGTCAGGGAATGTTATTAATGTAGTGAGAGAAATACTTACAAAAGAGGAAAGAAAGAAATGAATACAAGTTTCCACTCACTGAACAGTAAGTTTGCAATTCTGTAGTCTTATTTAGTGTTCAATTCTATTTTCATTTTTAACATAATCAAAATACACTCATATATTTACTTTATTTTAATAATGAACATATTTGAATGATTCCTTAATTATTTTCTTCAAACTTTGTCTTTTCCATTATTAATTCCCTAAACACTTCGTCATTTTCACTGTCGCAAACGCGTTTTACAAACGCAACGCAAATTTCAAAATTAAAAAGCATTTAAAACAAATTGTTGAATTGCATTAAATCCTACCGTCGCATTGAAAACAAATCAGGTAAAAGTTAGATTTCGTCAGAGAAATGCCACGAAAATGTCGGGAAATTTCTGTTCTCGATGTTGGTGGTCGTTCTGCGAATCCCCGCGCCCTCGAGGTGGGACTCAACGTCGAAGAGCGGCGAGTGGAGACGGGACTTGAGTCGCTCTGTCGTTAGCGACTGCGGCGTGAGCAGTTCGCGGCGTTTTAAAGAAGAGAGAAAGAACAGTCGGCGACAGGAAATGTCACAGTGGTTTCGTTTTGAACCCGCGACACGAAGTCCTCCATTTCCGTAATGATGCGCCGCGTTCTCCGCCATTATTTTAATGAGTATCGTCACACAATCCAGCCAACCTTGCTGAACTGCAGGCTGCTTCTCGGAAGGCGAACTTTAAGAAAAGAGGACGTCAACTTCAACATTTCTAGGATGTGTGGAATATGCTCAGAAATCAAACCCTTAGCTGTAGATGAAGTCAACATTTAAAGCTGGATATAAATTGTTGTAGTAAATAAAAGATATTTAATGTTTGTTTAATTTCGTGTTCAAATTTTTAAAATTCGCATTTATATTTAGGCTGAATTATATTCTTAAACTATTTTTAAACTAATAATTAATCGCACTTTAAAATTGAACGTAACCATTGTCATATGGGAAAAAAATTATTCATTGACGTAAAAAGTAAAACTTAATGTTATTGAAAAAATAAATATCTAATTGAGATTCAAACAGTTGAAAGGGTTTGGAAATAATTCTTAGTGTTACACACAACCAAACTAAATCCTCACCGAGTATAATTGGGTATAACAACCCGAAAGTCACGAAAAATACAAATAGAAATACATATAATTCATGTAATACAAATAAATAAAGTTAAAAACATGCAATGGAATGAATATTTTATGTCTACTTAATATATTCAAGCATTACCTCATTTAAAATAAAATTTCATCCATTCCTTACTCCCTCAAGAAAGAAATGTATAGGACCTTCTAGGTCTAGGTCTAGGAAATCTATAGGTCCTTTTTATTATGTAAATCATAAAAAATATAGAAATTATAAATCTCTCATTAATTTTGACAAGATGTTAAAACACAAATGTATCCCACACAGGTAGAAGAATCGCATAAATTTCTTAAAATTACCACTCAATTTATAAAACTGGAACGGATGTACTATACATAATAAATTATTTTCAAATCTAAACTTAAATAGCTATTCGAAGAGAACAAGAAATTTTTTCTAGGTCCCTTTTTATACAGAGTGGGATATCTTTCTAAACAGGCTCGGGTACAATAATTGGCGAATTAAATTACTATTATTTCACACTGACAAATTTTACGTCTTTTCCTAATTTCTATAACATTTATTAGGCCACTAATTTCATTTTTTTCGAGTCGAATTACTTGAATCCCCGTTTTGGTCAGTTAAAATATCCCTTAATTGAAATATGTCTTGAGCGATCCGCGTAGTTCCTTCTCTGATAATAAAATTTCAAAATCACTCTTTCAAATGGAATATTGATTAATCTATCATTTTGGTTAAAACTCATTAAAGCCATGTAACATATTGACACGTCTTTCGCTGGTTAACGTTTTCACCGCAGGGTGAACATTCGGAACAGATATTGTTTCGTCGACGCACAAAATAGTCTCGTTCAGCAAGTTAGTCTATTGAAAATTGTTCGAAGTTCCGAACTTAGGTGAGTTTACCCTCTTTTCAATGAAGGATGGAGGAAAACAGTATATCGAAGAATGGCACGTTTACCCCAGTTTCGCTCTACAATTGCGTCGCTTGAATTCTTCGCTCGTGACATTTGGGGAAAATCTTCACAATAAAAAAGTACCAACTTCCGTGCTCCAGAGCCGCCCAGCATTTGCATGCAGTACAACCTTCTCTGTTCACTGGAGGTGGTGTGTGCTTAGTAGAGAACTGTCAAGTACACTGATTGAGTTTCCCTCTACCTATTATAAACCTTGTTAAAACTTTTCGCTGTTCCACTGATGGTGTCGAACAATTGAAGGGGAGGTGCGGTATATTTAATATTGGATACTAGTTTTCATAAACGCCGATAATAGTGTGAAAGGTGAGTTTAAATTTTCGGAGAAGGGAAAAGGATCATAAATTAGTGGAAATATTTAATAGAAGAGGAAGTCCAAATCTGAATACTTGATAATGAGGACACGTTTAGTATCTGACTTGCAGAGCCCTCCAGGGAGTGAGCTAAAAACTGTTACAAATAGTTGCTAAAGTTCTATTTTTGGATTAAATTGATCCCATTTTTCATTCTTATTAAGTGTTTCCCCATTACCACACTTTCTAAAGTATTCATAAAATGTAGTTCAAGAACATAATATTTTATTTCTTTAAACATACGTTTTGCAGTTATCTTACTACTTTTCAATGCGCGTAGAAATTTAAAGAAAATTATGCAACCTCCGGCAATGTGAAAAGTTACCTGTGGTATTTAGTAACTCGAAAAAAAAAACAAAGTAACAGTTTCGATTTTCAGTGAAAAATGCAAATATTTTATTGCATAGTTCTACCCATTCTCACACTGTACATACCGACCAAAGGCTCAAACTTATTGCGTCACTGCTTACTGCCACGATGGACGAGTAGTTAGCAGACAGGCCTCTGAATCT